>JAVJIF010018115.1:0-118912 GCA_038442645.1 Agave tequilana | reverse complement strand
AGGCCGAGGAATGTATCGGACTTCAGAAAACTACAGCCTGCTATATTCACGGGAAGCGAGAAACCATTAGATGCTGAGCAATGGTTGACGGACACTACAGATCTACTGAACGCCGCCCGTGTTCCAAAGGAGAACCAAGTTGAGGTTGCCAAGATTCAGTTGAAAGACATAGCCAGAACTTGGTGGCTTGCAGAGGAGGCTAGATTGGAGAGACCTGTCACTTGGGACACGTTCTCAAGAGTTTTTACAGCAGGTTCTTCCCTGCTACTGCTCAGAAGGATATGGAGGAGCAGTTCATTAGACTCCAGCAGTGGAACAAGTCCGTGGATGAGTATGCCGCGGAATTTCTGAGGCTTAGTCGCTTTGCTCCGTACATGGTAACGGATGAGGAGAAGCGAGCGAGCAGATTCCAGCAGGGCCTACAGATGGATATCCAAGTTTTCTTGATGCCCCAACAGCTGAAGACTTATTCGGAAGTTCTCACCATAGCTCGAGAAGTGGAGCGTGGGTTAGAGAAGAAGAAAGGGAACTTGATAAGGAACCAGGCCAAGAAGAGGCCTTTGGAGTTGATGGATGAGGAAGATGCAGTTGGGAAAACCCATGGCCCGATGATGAAGAGACCATTCCAATCTCCTCTTTCCTCAGATTGTATGCAATTACTGCCACAGACCCGGACATTATAAGAGCGATTGTCGAGTGGCTAAGGGATTGTGTGTAGTGTGTGGATCAGGGAGGCATATGCTAAGGGATTGCCCACATAGGAAGTTTGGACATATGAACCACCAGCCAGACCAGCTCTTCCAGCCCCAGCACTTCCAGCTCCGCCTCTGAGGAGGAACCCTGAACCCGTGGATCGAAGAGAATTCCATTTCCGCCTCAGCAATATGCTCATCAGCAGAGAGGATTGGGCCTAGAGCAGACCAAGGTAGGGGCCAAGTTCACCTCATGGCAGTAGAGGCCTCAGGCGATGCGCAGAGTGGGAGGACCAGTATCCAGAGCAGGAGCCTTAGGATATCATGTAATCACTACCCTAGATCTTGTATTTGAATTGGTTATCATTCTAAATATGTTTCCCTTATCATTCTATCATTGTTCATCCCGGTTCTTTCTGTGTTCATCTTATTCTTGTTTTGATTTTTCGGATCCTTTGATTTCACCCTTGTCCCTTTGTGTTCAATTTACCCCTTAGCGAAATTGCGAGGACGCAATTTTTTGTAAGGTGGGTAGATTGTAATACCCCGTTCCCGGAATACGTACTTAATTGCGTATTCAGTTTCTCGATCGTATTTTTCGATTTACTTTCCGTATTTGACCAATTTCAATTTCAAATATCATTTTCTAATATATTAGATTTTATGTGAATTTCTGGAATTTTTTAGAATTAAAATGAATTTCTTCAAACCGGTGTCGACCAGTGCCGCTGATCGATTCCCGAATTTTTATCTTGCAAACTGCTTAGAATTTCTAGAAGATTCTTTAGACATTTCTTCCTAGAATTATATTTCTTACTTAAATACTTTTTCTGAAGATTTTACGAATTTATGGATGTTCCACCGAGTCGGTAGAAGACTGATTCCAGTATTTTTATTTCACAATCAGTTAGAAATTTCTAGATGGTCCTTTAGACTTATTTGCTTAGAATCATATTTTCTATGTACATTCTTTTTCTGAGAATTTTATGATTTTATGAAATTCTTTCGGAGTCGGTAGGTAACTGATTCCGGGATTTTTAGATTTAAAACTATAAAGTATTTCTTAAAAAGGATTTCATTTTAAGTCTTCTTATATTATTATTGATTTTTGGTGAAAATTGCGAGTCGTTCCGAGATACTTGAATCTCGGACGATTTCTGTATTTTCCGAAATATTTTCCTGCATGCTCGACTTTAACTCGGGAATCTGTGTTTCTGATATTTTCATTTTGGAGACCAAGAAAATATCTTCATTTATCCAATTCTTTTCCATTTTCCTTTTCTCTATTTTCCTTTCCTTCCTTGCTAAGTTAAAGGATTTTCCATTTTCCACAATTCTACAAAATCCCAATTTTCCAACAATATCTCAAACTCCACACCCTTCCCCATTATGCAACCCTCTCTCTCTTCCCCATGGCCGGCCAAGTGGCCAAGGAGAGACACCCATCCCATCTCCTATTTTGCAATTAAACCCCTCCCTTCTACATAATTACATCTCCTTTACAAAAATCAAAACCTATATAAATCCTTTCCTTTACAATTCTTTTCCCTTTTCTTCACTTCAACAAAATTCTCACCTTCACAAATCCTTCTCCATCTCCATCTCAAACCCTAATTCCAAAGAACACCTCAAGGCCTTCATCTTCTTCATCTTCTTCTCAAGCTACCACAACCCTTGGATTTGGATCGCATCTCACCTCGTCAGAAGTATCGCCAAGACCTAGTTGGTGATATCGTCGACCACAATCTTTCGGAACTCGTAGAACTTTCTCACAACCATCGAGGTGAGTATCTTTACTCACCAAGACTAGGCAACTTCCTTGTATATTTGTGTTGACAATTTCATGTACATATGTCCTATAAAAATCATGTTTTTAGCCCATCAAACAATCACCATAAAATCTGTTCTGTATCCTGTTTCCCCAGGATTAGTCGACTTAACCTAGAACCTAGTCGACTAACCCACTTTAGTTGAAACGTAGCTTTTCTGATTTTCACAGTTTTAGTCGACTAAGCCATTTTACCAGTCGACTAGACCCCCCTAGTCGACTACATTTTGACCCCTAGTCGACTAATTTTCCTTGAACCAAAAACACCAACTCTCGCCCTAGTCGACTTATCCTAATTTTATAATCGACTTGGAACCCCTAGTCGACTACACCCTTGACCCTAGTCGACTCCTGAAACCAACTCAACTCTCTGTATCTCAAACTTAGTCGACTTAAGTATCTGTTAGTCGACTTGTAGTTCCCTGTTAGTCGACTACCCATTTTACCTAGTCGACTAACTCTTCCTGAAACAGAAACCCAAACTCTCTGGAACACAGTATTAGTCGACCACCTACTTTCCTAGTCGACTAACCCTTCTATTAGTCGACTACTATTCTAACCTAGTCGACTAACTTATGGCTGTCTGGTATTGTGATTTCCTTCTTGACTATGTATCTTACCCTTGATACATGTGTGGTATATTATTCCTGTTCATGCTTCATAACTAGTATTTCATGACTTGTTCATTAACACTATCGACCGCTTGTCAATTCTTTAGACTTGTTAGTTTTATGTTTCCTTTTAACACATGTATATCACCTGATTTGCTAGACCCTTTTGTTAGGCCATGACTTACCCTGACTATTATCAATTCTTTGATATGTTTGGTTGCTTGTTAGATATACATCACCACTTATCATGCTATCTCTTGACACCAAGCATGATACACCGATTCTTATAATTATCACGATAAAGGGAATGTAGTACCTGATTACTGTTATGTACTGATCACTGTTATGTATTACTGTTATGATATTGCTCATTCCCTTAATCTGATAATTATGTTAATAAATCATAAAAAGGACAACTTGTATGGGGATGGGAGGAAGTGATGGATGCCGGAATGATACCTTGCTTATAGTGATGGATATGATATATATATATATGGCGGACGACTATAGTGGGACTTAGGGCCCACATGAGTACATATAGGGGGACTTTGGGCCTCCAAACCGGTCCCAGGTGGTGGGAACCGTTGGACCAACAAACTGGTCCCCGGTGTATGTGAACCACTATAAGAAGCTCTGTCAGTTCTCCATCTGCTTCCGTTAACAACCCTCGACTCGCTTATATATGGATGTATGTGTGTTGGGGTGCACACCCGGACACATGCCGAGATATATGAGTCAGACGAGTAATAATAACAATAGATGTCAGTTATGTTTCCTGTTATAGTTTCTGTTATGTGTACCTGTGATGATTCCTGTTATATTTTACTGTTATGACTCCCGTTACACGTGTTATGGACCCCTGATCATTATTGTTCTGTATTCCTGTTACTATCATACGAATTGCAACTCTGATTATATACGCTTGGATATTCGGTGGCATGAGACAAAAGGTATATATATGAGGGTTTCCTTGTTTGGATTATTCCTTCGATGTACTAGTCTCATGGGACCGTGACCTAAGCGTATACAATCACTTTTGCACACAACCAGTTTTACTTGGATTTCCTGTACCATGATGATTATACCATACGTGTCTTCATATACTACACTTGTGTTCTAACCCTTATTCATGTCTCTTAGCCACTTGGCTATAGTTGTTTACTATTATATGTCTTGACCCTTTGGATTTGCATATTCAGATTTCGAAGCTTGGATCGTAGTGGAGCCATCCACTGTAGATTGAGCTTCCGCTAGTGAGCAGGCAGGCTAGCTCTTCTTCCTTCGTGCCGGGCTCCTCTTTTGACTCACGGGATCTCCATCCTACTCGTGAGCTTTTGGGTATATCTTGTGTATTTCTCTTTTGGACTTGGTTATGAGTAATACACATGTAATGTGTAATACTTTATAATATCCTGTGATAACTTTGTATGTGTATTTCTTGTGTTGGCATATGTATGAATACCACGCTTCGTGTGTACTCTGATTTCTTGTTGTACTTTTATGCTTAGCGTATATACGTGGGGCATTTTCTGACTTACGTATATACGTCGCAGTGACGTCCCCGTATCCGTGAATCGGGGCGTCACACTATAGGACCTAAAAAGATTTGGATACCAAAGAACACACCCAACTTAATTGATGTAGGTGGTCGTCCTTCCACAAGACATAGGGGGAGATGGTGCAAATGATCACTCAAAGCAAGAATAAAAGCCGTTACCCCGTGAAGGGTTCTGAACTTCTTCCTCGTGATTCCTCTAGATAAGAGTTTGAGGTGCTCAATGCAATCTTGTTGTAAGAGTATAGATCGACAATGAATGAATGAATATAAAGTAGATAAGACAGACAAGTAAATCAATCGCAAACAAAAAGATTTGTTTCGAAGTTCGAGCTACCGCTCTACGTCCACGCCTTCACCACCGTGAAGGATTTCCAATCCACTAGAACTTTTCACCAAAAAATTACAATCACAACGGAGTACACAACTCCCCAACACACTCCTCTAGTCCAGAGGTAGCATAACAATAATGGAGCAATAATCTGAGTGATCAAAAGACCACAAACTCTCTTTTGAAGACTCTTCTTTACAAATCCTAGAGAATAATATATATGATTGAAGCTTAAGGATTTGTAAGTGAAATAAAAAAGAAGAGAGATTTTAAAAACCAAAAACTTTTAGAAAACTTTTGAAAATAATAGCCTAAAACTTAAACAAACGCTCGTTCTCAAGTAAGCACAAAACTTTTGATCTTTGAATTTGTTGTTGTGAAAACTTTTACTCTAATAACCCCTTTATATAGGATTTAAGAAGAATAAACATAGAAAACTTTTACCTGAATAAAAAATAAAGAAATTGACCCTCTAACACAGCTAACCACGTTTTTTTTAAATTTAAAAACATTTTAAAAACATGTTAAAAAACAGCCTCCAGAAAATTAGCCATTACTACCTGTTGGTTAACTTTGAGAACAGTATTCAGGCTGAAAATGTAATACCCCGTTTCCAGAATACGTACTTAGTTGCGTATTCAGCTTTTCGATCGTATTTTTTGATTTACTTCCTGTATTTGACCGATTTCAATTTCAAACATCATTTTCTAATATATTAGATTTTATATGATTTTCTGGATTTTTCCTGAATTAAAATGAATTTCTTCAAAACCGGTGTCGACCAGTGTCACTGATCGATTCCCGAATTTTTATTTTCCAAACAGTTAGGAATTTCTAGAAAGTCCTTTACACTTTATTTCTTAGAATCATATTTTCTATCTAAATACTTTTTCTGGGAATTTTATGAATTTATGAAAATTCCAACGGAGTCGGTAGGTAACTGATTCCGGGATTTTTAGCTTTAAAACTATAAAGTATTTCTTAAAAAGGATTTCACTATTAGTCTTCATATATTATTATTGATTTTTGGTGAAATTTTCGAGTCGTTCCGAGATACTTGAATTTCGGACGGTTTCGGTATTTTCCGAAATGTTTTCCGTATCTTAGACTTAAACCCAGGAACCTGTGTTTCCGATATTTTCATTTTTGGAGATCAAGAAAATATCTTCATTTATCAAATTCTTTTCCTTTTTCCTTTTCTCTATTTTTCTTTCCTTCTTTCACAAGCCAAAGATTTCCTAATTTCCAAAATTCCAACAATTCCAATTTTTCCACAAATATCCCAAGTTCCACACTCTTCTACCATTAATGCCCTCATTCTCTCTCTCTTCCATGGCCGGCCACCATTGGCCAAGGGAGACACCTCATCTCCCCTATTTGCACAAAACCCCCTCTTTTCTACATTATTTCACCTCCTTTACAAAATCAAACCCTATATAATCTCTTCCTTTACAATTCTTTTCTCTTTTCTTCACTTCAACAAGATTTTAGCCTTCACAATTCCCTTCTCCATCTCAACTCAACCACCTACTTCCAAACAACACCTAGTTTTCATCTCCATCCCAAGCAACCACCACTTCGTTGGATTGGGATCGTCCGCAATATCGTCGAGGATCACTTTGGTGCTTTTCGTCGACTCGATCTCTTCGAACTTGTAAAGCTTCACACAACCGTTCGAAGTGAGTATTTTTACTCACCAAGACTTGATAAATTCCTATTGTAATTGTGCCTTCATATCTTGTACACATAGGACATCAAAATCACATTTTTAAACCATCAAACGCACCACCAGAAAATCTGTTCTGTCACTGTTTTCCCACGATTAGTCGACTTGACCTAGGGGCTAGTCGACTAGAAACACTTAGTCTAAACTTAACCTTTTCTGATTTTCACAGTTTTAGTCGACTAGACCAAATTATTAGTCGACTTGAGACCCCTAGTCGACTAACCACTTCCAATTAGTCGACTAGTTTTTCCTGAAACGGATACCCGATTCTCTGTTGTACAGTATTAGTCGACTACAAATCCCTGTTAGTCGACTTACGTATCTATTAGTCGACTACCCTTTCAACCCTAGTCGACTAACTTCTCCTGGAACTGAAAACCAACTCTCTGGAACCCAGTATTAGTCGACTAGTCCAGACTGTTAGTCGACTTACCCTGGTTATTAGTCGACTACTCCTTCCATTAGTCGACTAATTCTGGCAATCTGTTTTAGTTGATTTCTTTTCTGAATTTGATCTTATCATTGATACATGTGTGACATATTATTCTTGTTCATACTTCATGACTGGTATTACATGACATGTTACTTGATGGATCTCACCACTTGTTACTTCATGACTTGTTATTACATATTCTCGTTTCATGACTCGTTAAATAGTGAATATCACCTTTTATCATGCTATCTCTTAAACAAGCATGATGCACTTGACTTTTGTATAAATGGACCAACTTACACATGGGTCGGGGGAAACAAGCGGATATCGATATGTGTTCGTGTTTACAGTGGCATTAGGTATATTGTACAATCATATTTCCGGTCTGACCTGAGGGCCTCCAGGAGACCGAGGGGAGTGCTTGCTCCCTCTTCCTGATACAGTCATGACAAAGGGCATACATAAGTCCCTCCTGATAGGCCTTGCGGCTGGTTCCGTCATCAAGCAACGGAACACCCTGGACCGTGGTCCCGGGCATGCACGGGACCCACTGTAAACATAGTTCGTCGATACAACCGCTGTTTCCAATAACAACCTTGCTTTACTAGGATATGGATCTATGTGCTCTGGGACGCTGGGTCACATAGTTAGATATCACAGTAAGACAAGTAATAATAATAAGACGTTATCTGTAGATTCATTGTATTAGGATTTTATTTCTTCATGCTTTTCATACTTGTTAGTTGATATTCCTTATAACTGTTTCATCCTTCTTTATTCATGTCCCTTAGCCATTTGGCTATAGTTTGTTTATTGTTATATGTCTTGACTCCTTGGATTTGCACATTCAGATTCCGAAACTTGGAACGAAGTGGAGCCATCCACAGAGGACCAAGCTTACCTTTGTGAGCAGGCGGACTAGTTCCAGTCCCCTCGTGCCAGACTTACTTTTGACTCACGAGATCTTCTTTCTACTTGTGAGCTTTTTGTATACATATTTGTATATATTTCTTTTGGACTTGGTTATGATGTAATACACATGTAATGTGTAATACTTTATAATATCCTGTGATAACTTTGTATGTGTACTTCTTGTGTTGGCATATGTATGGATACCACGCTTTGTCGTGTACTCTGATCCTTGTTGTACTTTTATGCTTAGCGTATATACGTGGGGGCACCTTTTGACCTACGTATATACGTCGCAGTGACGTCTCCGTTTCCGTGGGACCGGGGCGTTACAGGTTGGTATCAGAGCCTAGGCTCTCAAACCTAAAGTACAATCAAGCAGCAAATTCTAGTAATTTGCTAATGCCAACTACAATATACAAAGTTATTAAGTCCTTCTTGATTCCTTCCTTGATTCATTCCCTTGTATCCTAAACTCCTTCCATTTGTTTCCAAATTCCAGTTATCTTTTCCCAACTCGGTATGGAGAGAAGAACGGGTAGAAACCACTCGGGGCAAGCTTCGAATGGACCCACGGGAGAGAATGTGGATATTTGAGGATCATTCAGACCATGATGGAGAACCAGCAGCAGCAGACGGAGCTTCTCCGACAAGAGTTGACAGCTCCAAAAGAGCAGAGGCCGGGGAACATTTCAGATTTCAGAAGGTTACAGCCGGCCATATTCACGGGTGAAGAGAAACCCCTGGATGCTGAACAATGGTTGACGGACACCACAGATTTGCTGAATGCAGCCAGGGTACCAAAGGAGAACCAAGTTGAGGTCGCCAAGATCCAGTTAAAAGATGTAGCCAGAACTTGGTGGCCCGCTGAGGAGGCCAGATTGGAGAAGCCTGTCACCTGGGACACGTTCTCCAAGAGTTTCTACAGCAGATTCTTCCCTGCTACTGCTCAGAAAGATATGGAAGAGCAGTTTATCAGACTCCAGCAGTGGAACAAGTCCGTGGACGAGTACGCCGCGGAGTTTCTTAGACTCACCGCTTTGCTCCGTACATGGTGACTGATTGGTAGTCAAAAGTGCATAATTATCATCATATATACCATCGCATTCGCACATTTATTCATATTATTCTGCACATTTATTAATAATTGTAATTTATTTTGTGCAGGCCTCGAATTATCGATTTAATAATAAATAAAGCCCAATGAAGCCCAAAAGCCCATATTTGAAGCCCAAGAGTTAAAATGCAAATATCAAGTGTCAAAGTGCAAATATACAAGGGCTAGAGTTGCAATTGTTGAAGTTTAGGGAAGGGTGGACTTCTATCCAACCCTAAACACCTGCAGGATCAGATTAAAAGGCCAAGATAAAGAAGAAATTCGTGGAGGAAGATTTGAAGAAATCTGGATTAAGGGTAACTTGATTACCAAGTTACCTCGAAAATCCAGATTTAAAAGGCCAAGATTAAAATTCCAGAAGCAGAAGCCCACAGGGACGGACCAGGAGAAGCCACGCGCCAAAGCGCGTGGCAATCTGCCACCAGATTGCCGCGGAGGCGCGGCAAAAGCCGCGCATCCGCGGCAATACAGATGAGATGGAATACCAGTTTTTGTGGGCAAGTTCGTCCGGGACTCTTCTCTCTTCTACACTATAAATATCTCTGCAAAGTGCAACGTACAGAGCGTCCAGAGGCGAGCCAAGGGCCAAAGTTAGGTTTTTTCTAGGGTTTTTTCCTTTGTAGTTAGATTTTCTTTTCTTTTTATTTTAAAGAGAGAGAGAGATGATTATATTGAGGGTGACACTGATGTATCTTCTCTTCTCTGCCATGGATTAAAGCAATAAAGGTATTATTTTGTTTTGTTTCTTGTTTCTATGTTTTACTTTTATTCTTGTTTTCTATTCCTTTTTCTCTTTTCATCTCTGTGATTGGTGATGAGCATGCAAGCGATTACCGAACCATAAGTATAACGAAGATCGTGGTTCCAACGATATTCCATGGCGATGTTCTCCTCCTCGAGGCGTATCAACTCATGCTTGCCCAAGGCTTGATGACCTAATGCGACAACGGACTGAGTTCGATCCCAAGGTTCATACGTTCAATGCCTCCGAAAAAACGGTAGAAAGTATTAGGTTTTCACTTATTTTCTCCAACTCAAGTAAGTTTTCTTTTCTTCTTTTTTATTTCTTTTTTGTAGATTAAATCCATCTCTCTCCATATTCTTTTCTTCGATCCATTGTAAATACCACAACTCATTGTAAATACCATCGTGACAATTAACTAAAAAAAAAAGATAAATTTTTAGAGTATAACTTGCTTAACGCTTCCATCGCAGTCCCTCCCTGAGGATCACGACCCGCATAGCCTTGCTACCGCGGATTAGAACTGAGACCTCGCACGATCTTTTCTTAAATCTAATATTCAGTATTTTGTGTGCAGGAAAAATCAGTCAACAAATTGGCGCCGTTGCCGGGAGGGACGGTAAGTTATCTCTAAAACAAAAAATTTTAATTATTAACTTATTCTTTATTCTTTTCTGTTGCAGGTTACAGGTGAAGAAACAATATTTTGGCAACTGCAGTGACATATAAGTGGACCTGGGACTCTGCTCAAGAAAGCAGAGCCCAGGATCCCTCCAGAGTGCCGCGTTCCCACGGCAAAAGCCGCGCAAACGCGGCACAAAGGAGTTGACTCCTAACCAATTTTCTGCAGGCTCTTCAGCTCTGCAAAATACAGCTTCTGCAGTACTTAACTTTCTGTATTATTCACCATATACCTGCTAATTTAATCAACAGTAAAAAATGGTTGTAATCGATAAAAGTTGATTAGACGTTTGCATATTAGGCACGTGTCTTTTCAATTATTTTTATTTACTGTTGAAGAGTGCTGGAGAAGCAAGGTACGTACGCATTGCATGTAGAATAGGATTCATCTCTTGGTTAATTTTCTGCTTTGAGTGATTCTTATCTGTTTATCTTGTACACTTGCACTAATTCATCTTAAGGGCATAACCCATTAACAAGATAAGGTGGGGATTTCATCACCCTTCCTTAGCCCAAAAATCATATCCCAAGCACTCTCTAACCCAAGCCTAACTTAAAAATTAGTAGACGTTGGCCCTAGGGACACTCGGACTCAATTAGGAGATTATCCTAAGGGGGAACGGTGTTGGAAGTTGACTCCTGCCAAATCAGTGTCTAGGAAGGGGATTGAGGGCCGAAAGCCCGAAGTGTGGTGGTTATTTAATTAAGGAACGTCTTTGACGGAAAACCTCCCACCACTCTTGCCCCGACCTGGCTGATTAACTTGTGGTCAAAGTCTACACCCTACCTCCCGTGGACAGTCTAACCAGTTAGGAGTCGTCTAGGTCTAGGTCTACCCTAACTTAGGTTAGAATTTTTTCTTTTTTGTTTGCTTTTTCTTTGTTTGTTTTCTTTTTGTTTTGTTTGTAATTGTGTGATATGGCCTATAACAACAATTTTTTCAATTTTAATGAGGATCCATATTACACACCAACCTCTTATTCGGATATTACCAACCCGGCATATCATAACTTTGACCAACCTAGTGTGCCAGATTGGTCTTATCCGAATCATTACATGCCCCAGTCCCAATACTATGAACAAGATTGGAATAATCATCACTACTCTTCACAGAGTCAATGGGGATTCAATACCCCTGAGCCATATGGTCAACCACCTGTTCAACCAGTATCTTCATATACGTCTTTTCCCACATCACCAAGGTTTCAGTCCACCATTGATCTATTTGATGGGTTAGAAGAAAAAATGGATCGGTTTCAAGATACAATGAATGATCAAATTTCTAGACTTTCAAACATTCTTGAGCATCTTGATAGGAACCAAGAATCATTCTGTTTAGAAGACCTTGATCAAAATTCAATTTCATCACATCAATATGAACTTGCTCAATCCCAATCCTTGGACAAATTGGCTAGTTTTAATTTCAATGAGATTGAATTAGATTATGAATGTGAACCCGATCCCCAACTTTGCGATTCAGTTTCCATTTTCGAATCTATGTTGACTCCGGTATCCTTACCCAATTTGGACCAATTTTCTGAGCCAACATTTATTCCCATACCCATAGATCATGAAATTGAATCACCCATTTTTGATGATCATATTGAACTTGACCAATTGTGCAATTTTGAAAGTCCCATGGAAAAATTGGCAAGTTCCCATTTTTATGAGATTGAAACTAATGAGATATGTGACCTAGATTCCCAAATCTATGATCAAGTTCAAATTCCCGAATCATTATTGACTCCTGTTTTGTTACCCGACTTAGGTAATATTTTAGAGTCAGTTTTGATTCCCACACCTATCATTCCTGAACTTGAATCACCAACATTGAGTCACATTCCATTGTGGAAAATGATTGTAGACTTGAGTTTCAATTTCTTGACTTGGACCCAGTTCTTGATCCTAGCCCGATTCCTGAACCTTTACTTGAATTGAGTTTCTTTCCTGAGTCGGTATTAGATCCTGAACCTATCATTCTTGAGTCCAAGTCAACCATTTTACCAAGTCACATTCTTTTGTTGGACATAGGTATAGACCATGACTCTGTGATGATTTTCCAGGACTGGTCATGTAAAGGGAGTAAGTTTCAAGAGAGGATCTTCCATGATCCTATTCATACTGGGGACTGTAAATATGTAAATATAAAAGAGGTAAATAAAGGTAGGTCCCGTGAACTACCACGTTATCTTGTTTGGGCCGCATTTCGTGGACCAATTAGACCACCTCCGGAACCACCACCCTAAGGTAATTTCCGCCTTCCTTTCTTCTGTTTCATGCATATATGCATACATTCATACATTGAGGACAATGCATGAGATAAGTGTGGGGGTGGGCTTTACTAACATACTAACATAGGTAGACACTAACAAAATTTGCTAATAAAAAAAAAATTTTAATAAAAAAAAAAATTTGTTATAAAAAGGAAGTATTTTGACGTATTTTTTTTGAAAGAAATCTAAGTTAGTTTTAAGAATTAGGAAAATCATGATTAGGATTTCTAAAAACTTGGTCAAAATAAATAAATTGTTTAAATTTTAGGTATAGGAGGAGAAATTGAATAAATAATTAGTCTTGATTTTTACCTTAATGAATATTGCATACCTAATGCATATCTAGGATTCTAAGACAAAGACCCTTGTGCCTCATATATAAAAAAAAAAAAGAAAAAAAAAAATCACTAATAAAGCTGGATACATGTGCCTCAAGAAGCATAAGTATTCACGCCTAAAGGTGAATGAAAAAATAAAAATAAAAAAAAATAATACCTTAGTTTTGTGGCCTAGTTCACTTGAATTTGAGTCCGCGGGGTGTTTTCTCACCTGGTGCCCTAAGACCGACCGGTTTGGGAGTCACCGACTTTAAGTTCGCTACATGGGTGGATTAGAAAGTCCGAGGGAGCTAAGGAAAAATTACTTATATGTACTAACACATCTAATAATCAATTAGTTAGGTATTAGGGCCTCAAGAAGCCTTGATACTTATACGAAAGAAAATTAGATGAGTTATACATGCCAAAAAAAAAAATATATATATTAACACATCTAATAAATCAATTAGTTAGGTATTAGGGCCGCAAGAAGCCTTGATACTTATACGAAAGAAAATTAGATGATTTTTATAAAAATAATAAAGAGGCATGAGAGTCCAAGTTAAGGAGTTCCTAGTAGAAACAAAAGGATGCATATGATTTTTGGTAACGAAAAAGACTATATTAGAATTCAATTTTAATTCTTACCTAAAATGGACAACAATTGGCTTTATTAAGACTAGGTTTGAGGAATGAATAAAAATGAGGATCCTAAAAACTTATAGACTACTTAGTCTCTTCAAATATAATTCAAATATTTTCCTTTTTATGGATTTTGTGGGTGCAATCCGCTGAAAACCCTCACGAGACAACACTCGTCCTCTAGGGTAACCTAGGGGTTTAACGGCTTGTTGCACATGCTAAGTGCAACCGTGATTCCTACGAAAGTGAGTTAGTTAGGTTAGATTTTTCTCTTTCTTTTTGATTTTTACTCGAGGACGAGTAAAAAGATAAGTGTGGGAGTGTGATTGGTAGTCAAAAGTGCATAATTATCATCATATATACCATCGCATTCGCACATTTATTCATATTATTCTGCACATTTATTAATAATTTGTAATTTATTTTGTGCAGGCCTCGAATTATCGATTTAATAATAAATAAAGCCCAATGAAGCCCAAAAGCCCATATTTGAAGCCCAAGAGTTAAAATGCAAATATCAAGTGTCAAAGTGCAAATATACAAGGGCTAGAGTTGCAATTGTTGAAGTTTAGGGAAGGGTGGACTTCTATCCAACCCTAAACACCTGCAGGATCAGATTAAAAGGCCAAGATAAAGAAGAAATTCGTGGGAGGAAGATTTGAAGAAATCTGGATTAAGGGTAACTTGATTACCAAGTTACCTCGAAAATCCAGATTTAAAAGGCCAAGATTAAAATTCCAGAAGCAGAAGCCCACAGGGACGGACCAGGAGAAGCCACGCGCCAAAGCGCGTGGCAATCTGCCACCAGATTGCCGCGGAGGCGCGGCAAAAGCCGCGCATCCGCGGCAATACAGATGAGATGGAATACCAGTTTTTGTGGGCAAGTTCGTCCGGGACTCTTCTCTCTTCTACACTATAAATATCTCTGCAAAGTGCAACGTACAGAGCGTCCAGAGGCGAGCCAAGGGCCAAAGTTAGGTTTTTTCTAGGGTTTTTTCCTTTGTAGTTAGATTTTCTTTTCTTTTTATTTTAAAGAGAGAGAGAGATGATTATATTGAGGGTGACACTGATGTATCTTCTCTTCTCTGCCATGGATTAAAGCAATAAAGGTATTATTTTGTTTTGTTTCTTGTTTCTATGTTTTACTTTTATTCTTGTTTTCTATTCCTTTTTCTCTTTTCATCTCTGTGATTGGTGATGAGCATGCAAGCGATTACCGAACCATAAGTATACCGAAGATCGTGGTTCCAACGATATTCCATGGCGATGTTCTCCTCCTCGAGGCGTATCAACTCATGCTTGCCCAAGGCTTGATGACCTAATGCGACAACGGACTGAGTTCGATCCCAAGGTTCATACGTTCAATGCCTCCGAAAAACGGTAGAAAGTATTAGGTTTTCACTTATTTTCTCCAACTCAAGTAAGTTTTCTTTTCTTCTTTTTTATTTCTTTTTTGTAGATTAAATCCATCTCTCTCCATATTCTTTTCTTCGATCCATTGTAAATACCACAACTCATTGTAAATACCATCGTGACAATTAACTAAAAAAAAAAGATAAATTTTTAGAGTATAACTTGCTTAACGCTTCCATCGCAGTCCCTCCCTGAGGATCACGACCCGCATAGCCTTGCTACCGCGGATTAGAACTGAGACCTCGCACGATCTTTTCTTAAATCTAATATTCAGTATTTTGTGTGCAGGAAAAATCAGTCAACAGTGACAGATGAGGAGAAGCGGGCAAGCAGATTCCAGCAGGGCCTGCATATGGACATACAGGTCTTCTTGATGCCCCAGCAGCTGAAGACTTATTCAGAAGTTCTCACCATAGCTCGAGAGGTGGAGCGTGGGTTAGAGAAGAAGCAAGCCAACCAGATGAGGAACCAGGCCATGAAGAGGCCGTTTGCACCAATGGGAAGAGGAGGCCCATACAGAGCAGCAAAGGTTCAGGCAAGGCAACCATTCAGACCAGCTCCTTACCAGATGGCTCGACCAGGTCCTATCTGCAACTTTTGCCAGAAACTAGGTCATTCTCAGCAGAATTGCCGTAGGGCAAATGGATTGTGTTTGGTGTGTGGGTCCCGAGACCATGCAGTAGAGACCTGTCCACACAGGAGAATTGGGTTTGCCAACCAAGCTTTGCCGGCACCTCAAGGACCGAATGGACAGAGGGCACTTCCAGGGCCACTTGGGCAGAGGAATCAGGGACCAGTGATGAGGAGAGCTCTTCCCTTCCTCCACAGCATGTTGTTCGCCTAGTCCAGAGAGGAGCTAGGACTGCAGCAGGGCGTGGTAGGGGTCAAGCATATAATTTGACAGCAGAGGAGGCTGAGGCTTCAGAGGAGGTGATAACAGGTAACATCAGAGTTCATTCGAAACCTGTTCTCGCTCTCTTCGATTCAGGTGCATCCCATTGTTATATCTTAGACCATTTTATGGCTTTGCATTCTATACCTGTTAGATCTTTAGACCACAAATGGGAGATTAGTACAGGGAATGGGGTAGTCATATCTTCTAGAGTCTATACTGATTGTCCGGTAGAACTTTGTGATAAGACCTTGGCCATAGATATGCTCGTACTAGATACCAAAGGGTACGACGTAATCTTAGGCATGACCTGGCTCAGTCAGTACCATGCAGTTATTGATTGTAGGGAGAAGAAGATTAATTTCAGAATCCCTCATCAACCGGAATTCCAATTTAGTGGAGAAGTGAAGTCTACCAAGGGAAAGACTCGGATGACTACTTCGGAGGTTCAGAAGCAGAAGGTTCCGGTGTGGGATGAATTCCCAGGAGTGTTTGCTGAGATCTCAGGACTGCCACCGGATAGGATGATTGAGTTCTCCATTGATACAGTTCCAGGAGCAGCTCCTATATCCAAGGCTCCGTACAGGATGGCACCGACAGAGTTAGAGATTCTGAAGAAGCAACTGCAGGAATACTCAGACAAAGGATTGATTAGACCAAGTACTTCACCATGGGGAGCTCCAGTGCTATTGGCGAACAAGAAAGATGGTGGTAAGAGGCTTTGTATTGATTATAGGGAATTGAACAAGGTAACCATCAAGAATAAGTATCCCTTACCAAGGATTGATGATCTGTTTGATCAGCTTCATGGAGCCCGTGTATTCTCTAAATTGGATTTACAGTCGGGTTACCATCAGCTGAGGGTGAAGAAGGAGGATATTCCGAAGACTGCATTCAGGACCCGTTATGGCCACTATGAGTTTCTAGTTATGCCTTTCGGAGTCACTAATGCCCCGCAGTTTTCATGGATTTGATGAACCGAGTGTTCTCGCCCTATCTGGATCAGTTCGTTGTTGTTTTCATAGATGACATTTTGATCTATTCAAAGAACAACAGGGAGCATGCAGAACACTTGAGGATTGTGTTGCAGACTCTCCAGCAGGAGCAGCTTCATGCCAAGAGGAGCAAGTGTGAGTTCTGGTTGGACAGCATAGCCTTCCTTGGACACATGGTTTCAGCAGAAGGAATTTCAGTCGACCCCAGCAAAGTCCAGGCAGTGAAGGATTGGCCTATTCCCAGGACGGTGACTGAGATTAAGAGTTTTCTTGGACTAGCCGGATATTACAGACGCTTTGTCCAGGATTTCTCTAGGATTGCAGCCCCGTTGACCAAGCTCACCAGGAAAGGAGAGAAGTATTTATGGACAGAGGAGTGTACCGCAGCATTTGAGCATTTGAAGCAGAGGCTCATTTCAGCTCCAATCTTGAGGACTCCCTCAGGAAGAGGAGGGATGGTCATCTATAGTGATGCATCAGGCAAAGGCCTGGGGTGTGTGCTTATGCAACATGGTCATGTTATAGCATATGCATCAAGGCAACTGAAGACTCATGAGCGGAATTACCCAACTCATGACTTGGAGCTAGCAGCTGTTATCTTTGCCTTGAAGATTTGGAGGCATTATCTTCTGGGAGATAAAGTGTTGATATACACTGATCACAAGAGCCTCAAGTATATTTTCTCACAGAAAGAGTTGAATATGAGGCAGAGGAGGTGGCTTGAACTGATGGCGGACTATGATATTGACTTGCAATATCATCCAGGCAAGGTCAATACAGTTCCAGATGCACTGAGCAGGATGCCAGAGAATAGAGTGCTTGTCCAACTTACTCAGCAGAAGAAGTTGATTCAAGACATCATCAGATTGGACTTGATGTTGGTACAAGGAGGTGATAAGGCAGGACAGTTCATGACTTTGCAGATCCAGTCAGCATTGATAGATGAGATCAAGGAAGCTCAAAAGGGAGATCCCAGATTACTGAAATTCAGAACTCAGGTAGAGGCTGGATTGAGGACTGATATCTGTATTCATCCAGATGGTGCATTATATTTTGGAGGCAGACTTTGTGTTCCCCAAGGAGAAGTTCGACAGAAGATCCTAGCAGAAGCTCACAGTTCAGCCTATTCCATACACCCAGGGGGAACCAAGATGTATCGGGACATCAAGAAGCAGTTTTGGTGGAATGCTATGAAGAGGGAAATAGCTCAGTTTGTAGCCAAATGCTTGGTCTGCCAGCAGATAAAGATAGAGCATCAGAGGTCAGCTGGACTTCTACAACCTTTACCGATACCCGAATGGAAGTGGGAGCACATCACCATGGATTTTGTCACGGCATTACCTCGAAGTCCCAAAGGTAATAATGCTGTGTGGGTAATCATTGACCGTCTCACCAAGTCAGCTCACTTCATACCATTTCGGGTAGGTCAGACAACAGAGGTTTTGGCAGACAAGTACATGAAGGAGATAGTTCGTCTACATGGAGTTCCTGTTAGTATTGTATCAGATAGAGACACCAGATTCAGATCTCATTTCTGGGAGAGTCTCCAAGAGAGTCTGGGAACTCGTCTGAAATTCAGTACATCATATCATCCTCAGACAGACGGACAATCTGAAAGGACTATCCAGATCCTTGAAGATATGCTAAGGGCCTGCATGATTGAGTTTAAGGGATCTTGGGAAGATCATCTTCACTTGGCTGAGTTTTCTTATAACAACAGTTATCAGGCAAGTATCAAGATGGCACCTTTTGAGGCACTGTATGGAAGAAAGTGTAGATCACCGATTTGTTGGGATGAAGTCGGTGAGAGGAGACTATTGGGACCAGAGATCCTGATTCAGACAACAGAGAAAGTCAGAATCATCAGAGATCATCTCAGGGCAGCTCAGAGTCGGCAGAAGAGTTGGGCAGATCGCAGAGAAGGCCATTGGAGTTCCAGGCAGGAGATCATGTGTTCTTGAAGATATCACCTACCAAGGGAGTAATCCGGTTCGGTGTTCGTGGAAAGCTTAGTCCGAGATATATCGGCCCATTCGAGATTTTGGACCGAGTGGGAGATGTGTCTTATAGATTGGCGTTACCGCCATCTTTGGATGGAGTTCACAATGTTTTCCACGTGTCACAGTTGCGGAAGTATGTCAGGGATGATAGTCATATTTTGGATCATTCCGAACTGGAACTGCAGCCAGATTTATCATATCAGGAGCAGCCGATGGCCATTCTGGATAGAAGTGTGAAGACACTGAAGAACAAGGCTATACCATTAGTGTTGGTGTCTTGGAACAGGCGTGCGCCAGGAGAGGCCACGTGGGAACGAGAGGACGTTATCCGAGAGCGCTATCCTCAACTCTTCACATCTTGATTGGTAAGACTCTTTCCTTCTATTCTTCTCTACCGTTATCTTCCATCTTATCCTTCTCTATCTGTTACTTTTCCTGTTACCTTTCACCTTATGAAATTTCGAGGACGAAATTTTTGTAAGGTGGATGGATTGTAATACCCCGTTTCCAGAATACGTACTTAGTTGCGTATTCAGCTTTTCGATCGTATTTTTTGATTTACTTCCTGTATTTGACCGATTTCAATTTCAAACATCATTTTCTAATATATTAGATTTTATATGATTTTCTGGATTTTTCCTGAATTAAAATGAATTTCTTCAAAACCGGTGTCGACCAGTGTCACTGATCGATTCCCGAATTTTTATTTTCCAAACAGTTAGGAATTTCTAGAAAGTCCTTTAGACTTTATTTCTTAGAATCATATTTTCTATCTAAATACTTTTTCTGGGAATTTTATGAATTTATGAAAATTCCAACGGAGTCGGTAGGTAACTGATTCCGGGATTTTTAGCTTTAAAACTATAAAGTATTTCTTAAAAAGGATTTCACTATTAGTCTTCATATATTATTATTGATTTTTGGTGAAATTTTCGAGTCGTTCCGAGATACTTGAATTTCGGACGGTTTCGGTATTTTCCGAAATGTTTTCCGTATCTTAGACTTAAACCCAGGAACCTGTGTTTCCGATATTT
This sequence comes from Agave tequilana, assembly GCA_038442645.1. NCBI lineage: Eukaryota > Viridiplantae > Streptophyta > Magnoliopsida > Asparagales > Asparagaceae > Agave > Agave tequilana. The sequence goes on along the minus strand of JAVJIF010018115.1, from coordinate 98,721 downwards.
TCATTTTTGGAGATCAAGAAAATATCTTCATTTATCAAATTCTTTTCCTTTTTCCTTTTCTCTATTTTTCTTTCCTTCTTTCACAAGCCAAAGATTTTCCTAATTTCCAAAATTCCAACAATTCCAATTTTTCCACAAATATCCCAAGTTCCACACTCTTCTACCATTAATGCCCTCATTCTCTCTCTCTTCCATGGCCGGCCACCATTGGCCAAGGGAGACACCTCATCTCCCCTATTTGCACAAAACCCCCTCTTTTCTACATTATTTCACCTCCTTTACAAAATCAAACCCTATATAATCTCTTCCTTTACAATTCTTTTCTCTTTTCTTCACTTCAACAAGATTTTAGCCTTCACAATTCCCTCTCCATCTCAAACTCAACCACCTACTTCCAAAACAACACCTAGGTTTTCATCTCCATCCCAAGCAACCACCACTTCGTTGGATTGGGATCGTCCGCAATATCGTCGAGGATCACTTTGGTGCTTTTCGTCGACTCGATCTCTTCGAACTTGTAAAGCTTCACACAACCGTTCGAAGTGAGTATTTTTACTCACCAAGACTTGATAAATTCCTATTGTAATTGTGCCTTCATATCTTGTACACATAGGACATCAAAATCACATTTTTAAACCATCAAACGCAACCACCAGAAAATCTGTTCTGTCACTGTTTTTCCCACGATTAGTCGACTTGACCTAGGGGCTAGTCGACTAGAAACACTTAGTCTAAACTTAACCTTTTCTGATTTTCACAGTTTTAGTCGACTAGACCAAATTATTAGTCGACTTGAGACCCCTAGTCGACTAACCACTTCCAATTAGTCGACTAGTTTTCCTGAAACGGATACCCGATTCTCTGTTGTACAGTATTAGTCGACTACAAATCCCTGTTAGTCGACTTACGTATCTATTAGTCGACTACCCTTTCAACCCTAGTCGACTAACTTCTCCTGGAACTGAAAACCAACTCTCTGGAACCCAGTATTAGTCGACTAGTCCAGACTGTTAGTCGACTTACCCTGGTTATTAGTCGACTACTCCTTCCAATTAGTCGACTAATTCTGGCAATCTGTTTTAGTTGATTTCTTTTCTGAATTTGATCTTATCATTGATACATGTGTGACATATTATTCTTGTTCATACTTCATGACTGGTATTACATGACATGTTACTTGATGGATCTCACCACTTGTTACTTCATGACTTGTTATTACATATTCTCGTTTCATGACTCGTTAAATAGTGAATATCACCTTTTATCATGCTATCTCTTAAACCAAGCATGATGCACTTGACTTTTGTATAAAATGGACCAACTTACACATGGGTCGGGGGAAACAAGCGGATATCGATATGTGTTCGTGTTTACAGTGGCATTAGGTATATTGTACAATCATATTTCCGGTCTGACCTGAGGGCCTCCAGGGGACCGAGGGGAGTGCTTGCTCCCTCTTCCTGATACAGTCATGACAAAGGGCATACATAAGTCCCTCCTGATAGGCCTTGCGGCTGGTTCCGTCATCAAGCAACGGAACACCCTGGACCGTGGTCCCGGGCATGCACGGGACCCACTGTAAACATAGTTCGTCGATACAACCGTTGTTTCCAATAACAACCTTGCTTTACTAGGATATGGATCTATGTGCTCTGGGACGCTGGGTCACATAGTTAGATATCACAGTAAGACAAGTAATAATAATAAGACGTTATCTGTAGATTCATTGTATTAGGATTTTATTTCTTCATGCTTTTCATACTTGTTAGTTGATATTCCTTATAACTGTTTCATCCTTCTTTATTCATGTCCCTTAGCCATTTGGCTATAGTTTGTTTATTGTTATATGTCTTGACTCCTTGGATTTGCACATTCAGATTCCGAAACTTGGAACGAAGTGGAGCCATCCACAGAGGACCAAGCTTACCTTTGTGAGCAGGCGGACTAGTTCCAGTCCCCTCGTGCCAGACTTACCTTTTGACTCACGAGATCTTCTTTCTACTTGTGAGCTTTTTGTATACATATTTGTATATATTTCTTTTGGACTTGGTTATGATGTAATACACATGTAATGTGTAATACTTTATAATATCCTGTGATAACTTTGTATGTGTACTTCTTGTGTTGGCATATGTATGGATACCACGCTTTGTCGTGTACTCTGATCCTTGTTGTACTTTTATGCTTAGCGTATATACGTGGGGGCACCTTTTGACCTACGTATATACGTCGCAGTGACGTCTCCGTTTCCGTGGGACCGGGGCGTTACAGAAAAACATCCAAATTCAAAAATAAATATATAGGAATAATTTGTATATATTAAAGTCTACATTCTACTGCAACATTAATCAACTTAATATCATTTCGGAGTAGAAAGCTATCAATAAAATACTGACAGGTGTCAAATCAAAAACTGTAAACTATTTCAGAACAAGAATAGAGTTCAACCAAATATTTGACATCTTTAATATTTGAATCCAAAAATGATTATTCAATAAGAAATTTATATCTGAAAGTTAGCTTTTAAATGCAATTTAAATCATATTATTTGAATATAATATTAAAAAGTTATGATAAGAAATATAAAAGGGTGTCAAGTAGATTAGCAGAACTAAAACTGGTTCAAATCCAAAACCCAATATATATACTTGAAATCCAAAACCGATTAAACCGAAAACCAAATGTATCGAATTTTTGTGTGTGTATTTGAGCTTCAAATGTATATACTATTCTTTAACAAAACAAATTATATGAGTCTACAAGCAGGAGTCTCTGATAGTTGATGTTGAGCAACGTTTGAACTAGACCCTAATATCCCATGCTTGAGAACTCTTGAGCCATCAATACCTGTACAATTTGAAATTCATTCTTGAACCTCTATTAGTACTAAATAGCTTTTATATGGTTTGTTATTATCAAAACACATAACCGGGGATTGTAACCTTTGGACCAACAAGTACAAGCATCACTCTAATTCTCCCATGAAACTCTTCTTCGATCTCAATTACATAAAATAATTACATTAAAAAGAGAACGAAAATTCTAAGTTAAACCTATACAGAAATCTATTCTATTTTCTACTTCATCGTCCCTCTGCCTCAGATGTGTGGGGTATTTATAGGATAAAAATGGATAAGCAAATGAGTCAACTGATAGGGAGAGCTGGCTATTTCTGAATTTGAATCCTCCCCTTATCTCTAATCTTGATTTGATGTGAATATTCAATTCTGATCTGCAGGTTATTAGCATTTTAATTTTTGAATATAACTTAAATGATTGAATAAGAAATAGTGATCAACGTAAGAGTTGTATCCCTTTAAGTTTTCTTTCTGGATCATCTTGAATCATCAGATTTGAATTTCAGTAGCAAAAGTTATGATTTCAATACTAAAATATATCCAATCTGAATCCGAGTCCAAATTGCTTCATCTCATCCATTGATCTTTTCTCTATCCACTTATCCTTTTGAATTTTGAATTTCATCTTTAAATTTGACGATCTATCTCTTTATCCTCAATGAAACCAATAGAGTCTTTTTCTAATCCATTTTTATTTTAAATTTGCATGATATTATCTCATCTGATATATCCGGTCTTCAGATAAAATGGTCTTTAGAACCTCTGAATTTGAATCGTTATCTTTCTTTTGAACTTTTGAATTTAATTGGATAAATTTGTCTCTCTTTTTTCTTCCTTAATTACCCCACACGCCATTAAACATGAAAATACATAAATTGCAGAGTTATATTTAAATAAAAATGCAGAAGTGTGACACATATGATATGAAAACATGCAACGCACGTATGTGATCACAAGTATTCCTTGTGTTGTGAATGGTATTTGCTAGGTTTCTAGTAAGTACACTTTAATTTCACATTATTTTTCAGCCATCACCTATTCACCCTCCTCTAGGTGATTTATAATTTCATCTTATTTACATCAAACTGGTCTCCATGCTACGTTCTCCTTTGAATCAAAGCAAGGTTATTACCCATTCTTGATACATCTGTTTTACACAAATCTAAACTATGAGGATAATGATAGTAATGTTCAGTTGTCTACTTTAGTTAAGGGTGTTGATATCAAACTAACTCTTAAATCCTTAGGTCGTATTCTTCATATTCCTTATTACGACCTAAACTTTAGTGAGATTGATATGAACGATGAGGAAGTATCCTCTCGTATCTATCTTTCCGATCAAGGTCCACCTATGACAAACAAAAAGCTACAACCAATTCCCTGACTTATTGGTCATATCTTGGCTTATAACATTTTCCCTAAAACTGGTAGTTACAACTATTATTCCCGTGGTTTAGCCTCTTGTGTCTATGCCATTATGGATGAACTTGAAGTTAACTGGGCTAAAATCATGTTTGACACTATTGTGAAAGAGCACACACCATTTCTTCCACATGGTGCTTTTCTCACGCATGTGTTTTGGAAGTTTAAACTTGATCTTGCTTCTGAAACAGGTGTTGTCAAGGTTTTTGAATCGCTTGATCATTCAGTTCTTCATCGAATGAAATTACTTGACATTCCTCCTCCTCAACCCACTCCTCCTCATCAAAGTTCTACCCGACCTCCTCCTACGTCATCACTACCACCTCCAACTCAACCAACTCCACCTCATTTTTCTGATGCATATTATAATACCCTCACTACTAAGATCATGGAAGTCCAAAATCAACAGGCCTCCATGATGACATCTCAGACCACTCTTCTCAACAATCAAAGCATGCTTATGGAACATTTCTTGAATATGCAAATCAAAATGGATTCTTTTGAAGCCACCCAACAGGAAATACTTTGGCTCCTCAAATCTCATTTTTCCTCCACCACCTCCTCCATCAGGATCCAATATATAACGCAAATGAGATTTGGAGTACTTGGTGTATTCAAATAGTTTGCTTTACATGGTTATGGTGTTACTTGGCTTATTTGTGTTCCATAACAAATTTGACTTCCTTTTGTTATAAATCTTTTTAGGAATGACAAAGGGGAAGACAACTATATATAATATATGTATGCCATGATGCGTTTTTATACAAGGGGAGAACACTTGTTATATATATCTGTTCTCTGTAGGGGGGAGCTTTTGTTACATCCATACATACTTTTTTGTCATCATCAAAAAGGGGAAGAATGTTGGAACTTAGATTTTGATGATAACAAACTTATATATCATATCTTCTACATATATACATTTACATTCTCATACTTGTAATGCAGGTTCCTTGATGCACAAATTTGAAGATATTTGTCATAATAACTCTATCATTGAGTTTATGAAGCACAAGGTTGTAGAAGATATTTTTACTATTTTTTTGTATTTTTTACTATTTTTTTAGAAAATTGTAAAAACCTTGATCACACACACTAACACTAGAGATAGGCAACTCATACCCTTCCCTAGTCGACTAATTAGTTGTTTAGTCGACTTGTTCTTACTCTAGCCGACTAAGTTTGTCTTACAGAGAGTTTACAGTTCTCAGACTATTCAAACGTTCCAATATCTAGTCGACTTGTTCTTATTCTGGTTGACTAATCCAATTTTATAGAGACTTATCTTTCTGATTCTGTCAGTTATAGTCGATTACAACTTACTCCTAGTCGACTACGCTAGGCAAATACACTGTGCCTAGTCGATTAATCTCTTATCCTAGTCAACTAACAGGACAGTTTCTGATTGTTGAACAGTTTTGATATTCTGGTGTTTTTCTCACTTTTTCTCATTCAAATTTGAATTGGATAACTACCCTAACTGACCCTTGTTCTTAGCTATAAAATGGTATATTATCTCTAGATTCAATCACCACTTTTATTCACAAGTTTTCTGTAAAACTCTGAATATATTCTGTTCTTTAGAAAACAGTTTTCTACTTTCTCATCTTCTTCACTCCATTTTCAATCTTTAGTGAAGAAAACTAAAGTCTCCCTATAAGAGCCTTGTTGAGTCATTCACACACTGAAATCAAGGTTATAGGATAACTTGTATTTATTCAAAGAAAGGTCTTCTTGATGATAAAAAGAGGTGTACAGATTTGACGAAGGAGTTCATCAAGTGGTGTACTGAAGTTGATTTTGGGGTTTCAAAATCAGGATAAGAAAAATCTTAAGCGGGTTTCTTGGGGACTGGATGTAGGTCATAAGGACCAAACCAAGATAAAATCTCTTGTGTTTGTGTTTGTATTTTTTGAGATTTATTTTGTGTATTTTATTTTCATGTAAGTTATTTATATTTCTTATTAGAATTTTTATAAATACTATTCACCTCATATAGTGTTTGTGTTGCCTTATTTATACATCCTTGACTGCTTAGCCACTTACTATAATGGTAGAATTGCGAGAAGCCAAGGCACTATTTTCAATTTCTAATATCTATTTTCAGTACTCAATTTTCCTCAATCAAATGCTCCTTCCACCATTGCATGATTGGAAATTTCATATCTTGAAAATCTTCACCAAACTCAAATGAAGTTAGTTGATAACTATCAAACTTGAAGTTAGAGCTTGATGAAGATCTCTTTGGTTTTTTGACTGTTTGTAAAAATAATTGCTGTCCTCTACTAATTTTGGAGGTTTCTTCAACTTGACTACTAGTTTAGCCATGATGGGAAATAATAATACTTTAACTAAAAAGTCTATTATATTCATCATATAAGACATAATTTTTTTTTAACTTCATTAAATATAACATAAACATCTACATCCAATTTTAGAATTTCATAATAAGTAGTCAAATATTCATGCAATCCATCTAGTTTACAATGTAAATCAAAAACACATGTAAATGAATAAATTTATGGAATTATTTTAAAATATTCTAGCCATTTATTTTTCATTGCTTGAATACATGCAAATAAATACACATCATTTTCATTTTCTTCCATCACACCACAAATATTAATAACTCAATTAAAAATAAATGAGTTGTAGGATAATAAACACCTGATAAAGAATAAGTAGAATCATTATGACAATTTAAGATATCCAAAATATTTGTGTATGCATCTCATTGATGAGGATATAATTTAATTTCATTGATATTATTAGCAATAATTAGATAATAATTCTTTATAAGCATTACTATTATTAAGTGATTCATAAGTTTAGTAGCGTACCTTGAAATTTTTAATCATCAGAGAAATGAAATAATTGAGGAGGGTTATTGGTAGCGTATTTTAATATTTGAGCTTGCACTTTTGTGAGACCAACTTCACAAGGATGCACCCTCTCCAAATGCTTTCGGTATGTTCCATAGCCAACAAAAGCATATTATTTATAAGTCTTTAGACAATGCTTGCAATTGACACTAACGATTGTGCCCATATCATTCCTATTTTTGTAAAATAATGTACGAAAAAATTAGACTTTGATTTTTGGCTAGTAGTATCTTCTTCGCCTCTATCACCTTCTTGGGTTTTAGACTTTTAGGTCAAAAATTGACTCGCACCTCTTCTTCGGGATGTATTTTTAATTCTTTATCATTGTCTTACATCATTGAATATGGTACTGATTGGATGTACGAAAATATCATCTTCACTACCGAATTGATTTTCACCGACTTTGCCCTTGGCTCTTGCCAACGAACATCCACTTGCCATGGTGATGGAGAGCAAGAATTAGAAAGTGCAAGAAAATTGAAGAGAAGAGAGAACTCAGAAATTAGAATATAGTAGAGAATTTTGTAGAGAGCTTTGTAGAGAATTTTGTAAAGATATTTTGTGAAAAATTTTATGGAGAGCTTTGTGGAGAATTTTGTAAGAACTTTATGGAGAATAGGAGAAGTGGGGTTCTATTTATAGACTTCAAAGTCTACTCAAAAACTTAAATTTTAAATTTAAAAGAAAATTTTAAACCCCCAATTACGCAAAAATTGGACCGTTGGAGGCCAGCGGTACATTTTTAGACCGTTGGACTTAGACTGGAACAATCCAGTCCAAAGCAAAAAAAAAAAAAGCCAACCCACACGAGCCAACAAGGCGGGCCAGCACCAGGCGGTCAACAAGATGGGCCAGCCCCAGATGGGCAAGCCCAAAGGGCTAAAAAGGAAAAAAATTATAGGCCCCGCTGCCCCAGGCGGGCAGACCACGCTGGCCAGGTCCTAGATGGGCCGATCCAAAGGGAAAAATTAAAAAAATTACCATTTCAAATCGGAACTGTCGGTTCCTAAACTGAAATCGATGATTTTCGGTTCTTAAAAGCCAAAATCAAAACCGGACCAGCTAGGCACTAGTTCCGATTTTTTGTGGAACCGGGAACCAGCGACGCCGACCGGTTTCAGTTTTTGATCCATGGTTCTGGTTCATTGCTAGTTCGAACCAAAACCATGGTCGGGTCTACTTGAAGAAGACTGCGGACCCATCTGGCTGATGCGATTTTGTCCCTCACTTTGAGTACTGCCAAGTTCGCCGCTCCACTGATGGAGTTACCCCCATTCAGATTTAATTATGGACCCTCTCTGGTGCTGGATTACCCCCTCTCAGAGTCCCACCAAGTTTATCGCTCCACTGATGGGATTACGCCACTCAGAGACCACTGCAGACCCATTCTGCTGATAGGAATGGCCCCCACTCGAAGTCCAATATTTGCTCACTCCGCTGATGGATCTTCACCACTCGGAGATGGTAACGCAAGCACCCCGTACAGGCTCCCTCTTGACTAGGCTACAGGCAGTCGAACCCTCTGTTATGGGATTGTCCCCCGCTCGGAGTCCCTACTCTGCTGTTGGGATTACCTCCCTCTCATAGTCCCTAATGTCTGAACGTTGCACTGAAGGGATTACCCCACTCAGAGATTATAACTCAAGCATCATCTTACGTGCTCCCCTCGTCTGAACCATAGGTAGATGAACTGCTGGTAGTTTTTCTCTGCCAGTGCCACTTCACTGTTGGGATTGCCTCCCACTCGGAGCTCAAAATTTGCCACTCTGTTGAAGGTATTACCCCTACTTGTAGACCACTGCAGGCCCACTTTGCTGATGGAATTGTCCCTCACTCAGAGTCTTGCATAGTTATTGCTCCACTGATTGATTACCACCACTCGAAGAAGATTGCGAACCCACTCTACTGATGAGATTGTACTCCACTCAGAGTCCTGCCAAGTTTGCCTCTCTGTTGATGGGATTACTCCCAGTCGAAAATGACTGTGGACCTACTCTATTGATGGGATCGTTCCCCCCATTTAGAGTCCTGCCGAGTTCGCTACTCCGCTGATGGGATTATCCTAACTCGAAGATGACTAAGGACCCACTATGATGATGGAATTGTTCCCCACTCAGAGTCCTGCAAGTTTGTCGCTCTGCTGATGGGATTATTCCACTCGAAGATGATTGCAGACCCAATCTGCAGTTAGGATCTCCCTCACTCAGAGTCCAAAGCTTGCAGATATCGCTAATCGGATCATCCCCACACGGAAACAACAATGCAAACATACCATGACACTTTGTGTTGGCCTAAAGGCCCATCACTCTAGTTTTGATTATGATTAACTCATGTAATTATAGTTTGCTAATGATCTTATGCTTAATTAGTTTTAGATATTTGATCAAGATCTTAGTAGGTGTTTGGCTTCAACAAAGGAGTTTTGGAGCTAACACATATAGATTCAAGAACTCGCACATTAAGATCGCATCTAACACTCGGTTGGAGTCAAGCTCGTTAGATCGTGTTTGGATCGAGTCAACTTGGAGAAGGAGTTCTATAAGAAGACCTCGGTTTGTTTAGTTTAGTATGTTTAGATCTTGTGTAAAGGTAGATAGTATTGATATGCTCAAGTTCACACAGACACAAGTTTAAAGTTTAATGTTTGGTTTTTGGTTAACCGTTTTTGGATTTCATATCAAAAATATAGATATATATCTTATATGTATATTAGATTCTACCCATATGCAACATGCTTCAAAGTTGTTTCAATATCATATTTTTGTATTTATACAAGTTTATAGAAAAATCGTATTTTCCTTTAGAAGTTTGGTTTCTAAAAAAAACCATTTTTGTTTAAAGGCCAAATTTCAATATCACAAAAATGGTTCAAATTATTTGTAATATGTGTTGAATTTTAGTCACACATATTTGTACTTCAAAGATCTTACAAGAACTTATTTTTGTGGAATTTATATGTATTTATGGGACTTATTTGATATTAAATTAACCAAGTTTTAATCCCTTAATTTCTCAGCCAGATCAGCTGGCGGTCGACGGGACCGGTCGGTCGACTGGATCGGTCGACTGATGTGCACGAGACGTGCACAAAGGCCAACCACATAGGTCGATCGACCGCGCGGTCGACCAACTGAAAGCACCCCACTCTTAGGTGTTGGCCGGTCGACCGAGTGGTCAACCGATGGCTTGGCCTAGTCGACCGGGCGGTCGACCCGAGGCACAACGGTCAGAAATATGACCGTTGCGACGGTGTCAACTGGAAGGGTAGTTTCCTGTTGCCAACGGGCAGATTTTTGGGTGGCTTATAAATAGCCCCCTCTTGGGCTGTTGTATACAAGTTTTCCGAGAGCAATTTTTCCCATCTTTACAAGTGTTTTAGCAGCAAAATTTCAAAGAGTTTTTAGGTTAAAAGATTTTATCTTTATTTGTTTTAAAGGGTTGGAAAAATCAAAGAAAAAGAGTCTTTGCGAATTGGTTTAGATCTTCATTTATATTTCAATCTAGAGTTTTTTCAAGAGTTTTTCTTTATGATTTTGATTTTCAAACTCTTTGTTTTCTCACACTTGAGCTATCATATCTATCCTATCTATAGGATCTTATTTTTGGTGAAAAAATTTATTTGTGGTCTATAGTGATCACCTAGAGTTGTTTGTGGTCTTTGAAATCACCAAGAGTTGTAACCTTTCTTTGTTTGGGTTTGTGTTCATCCCTCTTATATAGAGGTGATTGAGATTGTGATTGGGTTTATGGCTATCCCTCTAAGTGTAGAAGTAATTTTGGTTGGTTTGGTTTTGTGCCTTATCCCTCTAAGTGTAGAGATGATCTTTGTTTAGCGTAGTGCCTTATCCCTCTAGTGAGAGGTGATTGTTGTTGTGCCTAACCTCTTGCGTAGAGGTTATGTTGGAGTGAAGAGTTGTGTACTCCTAAGTTGTATTTGCCAAATCCTCAGTGGAGGATCCCTGTGTGGGAAGTCCTGTATGGACGCATAGTGGAAATCTTTTTGTGTGAAGGCGGGACGTAGAGTAGTGGCTTGAACCTCGAAACATATCTCGGTGTTTGCGATTGATCCACTATCTCTAAACTCTCTCTCTCTTATATCTTACATTGCATCTTATTGTTCATATCATATATGCTTGAAATTGATTGTGTGTCGTACTTGTGTTGAACCAAGAGAGCTTCATATAGCACCTCAACTCTTATTTAGATGAATTTAGAGGAGATAGTCTAGAGCCCCTCACCGGGAATTCGGCTGCACTCTTTGGTTACACTTAGTGCAACTAGTTTTTTAATTCCGTATCATTTGTCATAAGATTAGCCATTCACCTATTCACCCCCTCTAGGTGTATTTTCAATTAGTATCAGAGCCTACGCTCCTGATATTAGGTTTAACCACTTAGGAGTGAGATCTTGGTTAGCTAATCTAGATTTATATTTGCACACTTATTTGTTTACACACACTCATGGATCACCTTTCCTCTCCCATGTTTGATATTTCTAACATCGGTATATGGAAGCTTAAGATGAGTATGTACCTTAAAACCCTAGGAATGCATGTTTACCTTGCTACTACTAAGAAATCCTATCTTGATAATAACAAGCATATAGAGGCCAATACACAAGCCCTAGAGATACTTAGACGCACTCTTAGTAAAGAATATTTATGTATGATTTCTCATTGTGACTCTGCTTTGCAGTATGGAACACCCTGACATCTCCCAAGCTTCAAACGCCAAATATATGGAGAAGGAATCTAGCGAGGATGAGTCCGAACAAACTTGCTACATAGTCTAAAGGAATGAATCCCATGAGATACATTCAGAAACTCAACTAGATGATTGTGCTAGTTCTTCAGGTGATGATCATTGATTAAATTAAGACCTGCACACAAATACAGAATTTCAGATTTTAAAATTAAAGAGTGCAAGTGCTCAATTCTACCGCAATCGCAAGTGGCTATGCGGGTCGTGATGCACAAGGAGGGACTAGCGATGGAAGCTTTTGAGTAAGTCTTCTTTTAAGTTACAAAGTTTGGTTAAAGTTCTTCTTTAGTTCTTTAAAAGAAAAAGAGAAAAATTAGGTTAAAGTTAAGTGAGGAAGAAAGTGGTAGAATGAGAAGGTGGAAAAAAATAGAAAATGATTATTTCCAAAGAAATTGAAAATGGAAAGAAGTGGGTGTTGTTGGTGTTCTAAACTAAAGAATAAAAGAAAAGAAAAGAAACTAAAAATTACTTACTTCTTTTGGCCAAATACCTACCTTGAATCTTTTGCAATGATGTTACCTTGAAGTGAGGCGATCAACGTATAGCCCATAAGAGTTGATTCCCGTTTCCTCCACATTATATCATCAAGACATTGCAAGTATGAAGTGATACAGAATGAAACTCAAAATCCATCGTCATGAGCTATCGGTGGCACTCGCAAAGGCAAGGCTCTTTCGATGCTTTTAGGCTCACTTGGAGAGCAATTGTTCCAAAAGAAGAAAAGTAGAGAAGAAGAAGAAAAAAACACAAAAACAAAGTACATACAAAAGGAAACTACAGATTCGATTTCATAACAATAAGAGAAAAGAAGGAAATCTTATACCGGTGTTACTCTCAGCACAAACTTCGTTCTCGTTATCCTATGAAACTCTGATCTCCTCTGATTTACATAAATTAAAACTAAAAATTACATGAAAAGAAAAACAAAAACCTACACTAAAAAATGAAAAAATGGACTAAATCCTATCTCTGCATGGTCGTCCCCCGAAGGCTCTGAAAATCCCAGTATTTATAGGCAAAACCCAACCTATAGGAGCGTATGAAGATAGGGGGAGCAAACGCTCCCCCTAACTTACCAACAAAGCCGCGAAAATGCGGCTTTTGCAGCGTTTTCGCGCCCAAGGTGTGGCTAGGTGGCCCACCCTGTTGGTGGTGCTCCCCGGTTTCTTGATTTGTATTTATCTTTATCTGGATTTGCAGTTTATGCCCGGGATTTTGACGAAATGGCCTTTGATCCTTGGCTTCAACCGATCGATTTGTAGTGATTTGTTCTAACTGATTTTCAACCGATCTGAACCGACTTGATCTGCCCTGATTTACTGAGTTCGAATTAATTCTGATTTAATTCAGAATTTGATGGGCTTTTGGGCTCATTTCTCTTCACTCTCCTTTAGGAATGGGCCTGCAAATAAATTAAACATTTAATTAGGAAAATGCAGAGTTTATTCTATAATAAGTAGGAGAATATGATAATAAATGTGCAATATTAGTGACCAATCACACCCCATACCTATCTTTTGCTCGTCCTCGAGCAAAACAACTAAACTATACTAAGAATTATTAGACCACTTTCGTAGGTCACTCGATTGCACTGAGCATGTCCAACAAGCCGTTAAACCTCTAGGTTTCCCGTAGAGGACGAGTTTTGTCTCGTGAGGGTTTTCAATGGATTACACCCACAAAATTTATAAAGAAAGAGAAACAAAAGAGTTAGTATTTTTGAAAAGCATTTTGAAAGAGAAAAATATTTGAAATATAATTGTAAGATTTAAGTAATCTATAAGTTATAGGAAAACTGAATTTTTCATTCCTAAACTTAGTCTCTATTCAAAAATTTGTTATCAATCAAAGTAAGAAGTTAAATTGTACTTCTCATTTAGTCTATTACTTTACCCTAAGTTATATGCACCTTGTGACCGTGAAAATTTTGACTAAGGGTTCATTAACTTTAACTCTTATGCCTTATTTTGTGTGTGTGTGTGTGTGTGTGTGTGTGTGTGTGTGTGTGTGTGTGTGTGTGTAATATTATTTCTTAGTTCTATTAGGCTTTCTAATCTGCCCATGTAACGAGCCTTTAATCGATGACTCCCAAACCAAACGATCTTAGGGCACCGGGTGAGAAAACATCCCAAGGACTTAAGGACTCGAGCAAACAAGGCCACAAAACTAAGGATTTTATTATTTGAACCCTTTTAGGCGTGAATACTTATGCTTTATTAGGCACAAATACTCAGCTTAATCAGAGGATTTTTATATATATATTTTTTCTCAAACTTATCTAATCATCTTTCGCATAAATACTAAGGCTTGCTTAGGCCAAAGCACCTAACTAATCAATAATTAGATTTGTTCATCTTTCATAGATCTATAATTTTTTTTCTTTTTTTTTATATAAGGCATAAGAATCTTTGTTTTTGAACCCTAAGTGTGTAAGTGTATGAAGTGTGTATATTTCATTAAGGTAAAGATCAAGACTAAATTACTTAAACAAATTATCTTCCTAACCCTAAAAATCAAACAAATAATCTTATTTTGACTAAGTTTAAGAAATCCTAATTTTGATTTTCCTATTCCTTAAAATTGACTCAATTTCTTACAAAAAATATGTCAAAATATTATTTCTATTTTCAAAAAGTTTTTTTTTAAAGTGAAAAAAATATTAATTTTTTAAGTTATGTTAGAACCCTCCCCCACACCTATCTCATGCATTGTCCTCAATGTATGAATTAATGCATAGATGCATGAAAAAGAAGAAAGGGAAGGAAAAATGTTAATTTTTTTTTTTAAGTTATGTTAGAACCCTCCCCCACGCCTATCTCATGCATTGTCCTCAATGTATGAATTAATGCATATATGCATGAAAAAGAAGAAAGGGAAGGAAAATGTTACCTTAAGATGGTGGTTCCGGTTGTGGTCTGATTGGTCCACGAAATGTGGCCCAATCGACCTTTCGTGGAGTTCGGAGGAACCCACCAGAAATCTCTCTAATATAACCCATTAAAATGATGTATCCATAAAGAATTTTATTAAAAATTTAACCCCATCTAATTTCGAAATTTCATAATTAATTTCGAAGTCAAATTTGTCAACCGCCTTGTCCCAAAATGGAGTGTGAAAAGATAGAATGATTGACTTGGACTTAGGAAGTACGGGAACTAATACCGACTCAGGAAAGCAACTTAAGTCAAGTAAAGGTTCAGGAGTCGAGATTGGTTCAGGAAGTGGGTCCAAATCAAGAAGTTGAAACTTAAGTCCACACTCATTTTCCAACAATGAAATGTGACTTAATATTGGTGATTCAAGTTCAAGAATGATAGGTGTGGGAATCAAAACTGACTCTAAAATATTACTCAAGTTGGATAACAAAATAGGAGTCAATATTGATTCGGGAATTTGAACTGGATCACAGATTTGAAAATCTAGGTCACATTTCTCATTGAGTTCAATGTCATAAAAATAAGAACTTGCCAATTTATCAATGGGACTTTCAAAAGTGTAAAATTGGTCAAGTTCAATATGATGATCATCAAAGATGGGTGATTCAATTTCATGATGAATTGGCACAGGATCCAATGTTGACTCGGAAAAAGATTGAAATCAGGTGAAGATACCGGAGTCATTATTGAATCAGGAAGTAGAATTGAATCACTAAGTTGAGGTTCATGATCATATTCATTCTAAAGTTCAATTTCAAGAAAGGGATAACTTGCCAAACTGTCAATGTCATTTTCAAAATTTAGAGTTTGGGCAAGTTCAAATGATTGTTCTGAAATGGAACCTTGTTTTCCAAAACAAAATGACTCTTCGGCTCTAACAGAATGGTTAGCGACATCAGAACTGGCCAAACGGTGAGAACGTAGACTTTGGACCATCATATCTATATCATGATTACGAGCGTTTTGAGCCTGAGTCATGGCTTCAAGCATCTTTTCATAATTGATTGGTTCATCGTTTTGTTGAAAAGATGAAGTGTTGTCTTAGAATTGGTAGTGAAATTGTGAGTCCATTAGATTTTGTGATTTTTATACTCACGCATACTCATTTCCAAAATTGATGGTTTTCTATTTTGGACTGGTGGAACTGAGTATGAATCTTGAAAATATTGTGGACAAGGTGGATAAGGAGGGCAAGTTGGTTGAAAATTAGACTCGGGGGAGGTGAATCCCCACTGACTCTGTGAAGAGTTGAAATTATTCTGGAAATTATGGTTATAAGATTGGGGGCATGGGTTATATTGATTTGGATAAGACCAATCCGGCACACTAGGTTGGTTAAAGTTATGATATGCTGGGTTGGTAATATCCGAAAAAGAGGTTGGTGTGTAATATGGATTACCATTAAAATTGGAAAAATTATTGTTATAAGCCATATCACACAATAAAACACAAACAAAGAAAAAAAACAAACAAATAAGCAAACAAAAAAAAGAAAAAATTCTAACCTAAGTTAGGGTAGACCTTTGACCTAGACGACTCCTAAATGGTTAGAATGTCCATAGGAGGTATAATGCAGACTTTGACCACAAGCTAATCAGCCAAGTCAGGGCAAGATTGGTTGGAGGTTATCCGTCAAAGACGTTCCTTAATTAAGTAACCACCAACCTTCGAGCTTTCGGCCCTTAATCCCCTTCCTAGATACTGATTTGGCAGGAGTCAAATTCCAACACCTTTCCCCCTTAGGATAATCTCCTAATTGAGTCTGAGATGTCCCTAGGGCCAACGTCTACTCATTTTTAGTTAGGCTTGGGTTAGTGAGTGAGAAGATTGTTTGTGGGCTAAGGGAGGGTAATGACTTCCTCACCTTATCTTATTTCTAGGACAAGCCCTTAAGATTGATTTAGTGCAGTGATTTAATGCAGTGTACAAGAAAAGCAACACTTAAGCAATGTAAACAATCCAAAAGTGTTCTTATACTAGATGCTATGCACACGTACCTTTGCTCCAGCACTCTTCAACAGTAATGAAAAATGTAATGAAATAAACACGTGCCTAAATGCAAAGTCTAAATCATTTTTTTAGCATTTACAATCATCATTTTACTATTGTGTTAGAAATATATATACAGTGAGTCAAATAAGGAAATAAATGCTACAGATATTTAACTATGCAATTCAGCCAACCTGCAAAAAATACAGATTAGTAGTTCACTCAGTTTGCCACAGGACTGTAGCAAATATGAGGGCTTTTTGGTTCTGCTTTCTTGAGCAGAGTCCAAGGCCACTTATATGTCCACTGCACCAAGAATTCCTTGTTGTTGAATCTGTACAAAAAACAAAGAAGAAAGTTAACCAAAAATGCAAACTTTAAAAGAGAGTAACTTACCGTCCCTCCCCGGCAGCGGCGCCAAAATTTGATTGAGCTTGAACCTACACACAAATACAGTATTTTAAAACTTTAAAATAGAGAGTGCAAATTACTCAATTCTACCGTAATAGCAAGTAGCTATACGGGTCGTGATCCACAAGGAGGGACTAGCGATGGAAGCTTTTGAGTAGGTCTTCTTTTAAGTTACAAAGTTTGGTTAAAGTTTTTCTTTAGTTCTTTAAAAGAAAAAGAGAAAAATTAAGTTAAAGTTAAGTGAGGAAGAAAGTGGTAGAATGAGAAGGTGGAAAAAAATAGAAAATGATTATTTACAAAGAAATTGAAAATGGAAAGAAGTGGGTGTTGTTGGTGTTCTAAACTAAAGAATAAAAGAAAAGAAAAGAAACTAAAAATTACTTACTTCTTTTGGCCAAATACCTACCTTGAATCTTTTGCAATGATGTTACCTTGAAGTGAGGCGATCAACGTATAGCCCATAAGAGTTGATTCCCATTTCCTCCACATTATATCATCAAGACGTTGCAAGTATGAAGTGATACAGAATAAAACTCAAAATCCATCGTCATGAGCTATCGATGGCACTCGCAAAGACAAGGCTCTTTCGATGCTTTTAGACTCACTTGGAGAGCAATTGTTCCAAAAGAAGAAAAGTAGAGAAGAAGAAGAAAAACACAAAAAAAAAGTACATACAAAAGGAAACTACAGATTCGATTTCATAACAATAAGAGAAAAGAAGAAAATCTTACACCGGTGTCACTCTCAGCACAAGCTTCGTTCTCGTTCTCTTATGAAACTCTGATCTCCTCTGATTTACATAAATTAAAACTAAAAGTTACATGAAAAGAAAAACAAAATTCTACACTAAAAAATGAAAAAATGGACTAAATCCTATCTCTGCATGGTCGTCCCCCAGTGGCTCTGAAAATCCTAATATTTATAGGCAAAACCCAACCTATAGGAGCGTATGAAAATAGGGGGGCAAACGCTCCCCCTAACTCACCAACAAAGCCGCGAAAATGCGGCTTTTGCCGCATTTCCGTGGCCAGGGTGTGGCCAGGTGGCCACACCCTGTTGGTGGTGCTCCCTGATTTCTTGATTTGTATTTATCTTTATTTGGATTTACAGTTTATGTCCGGGATTTTGACGAAATGGCCTTTGATCCTTGGCTTCAACCGATCGATTTGTAGGGATTTATTCTAATTGATTTTCAACCGATCTAAACCGACCTGATCTGCCCTGATTTACTGAGTTTGAATTAATTCTGATTTAATTCAGAATTTGATGGGCTTTTGGGCTCATTTCTCTTCACTCTTCTTTAGGAATGGGCCTACAAATAAATTAAACATTTAATTAGGAAAATGCAGAGTTTATTCTATAACAAGTAGGAGAATATGATAATAAATGTGCAATATTAGTGACCAATCAATCATATGGATACCGATGCATTAAATGAAGAACTATCTATTGTTTGTAAAAACTTGCTTGAAAAATACCAAGTTTTGAAAAAGAAAACTTTTAAGATAAAGAAGAAAATAAGAATTTGTCTTCTAAACTTGATATTGTTTTGCAAAAATGGGATGAGATCTCAAATGAAAAGGACTCTTGAAATCCCAACTTAATCTTGCCCCAATTGAAAAAACATTTGAAAAATAAAAATGATTGTGATGATGTTTTGAAGAAAAATGAGGTTTTGTCTTCAAAACTCAATATTGTTTTAAAAGAGAACAATTCCTTGAAAAATAAAATAGCTTTGATTTCAAAAGAATTAGAACTTATTTGAAATGAAAACACCTCTTTGAAAAATGATTTTTCTTCTCATGTTTGTCATACTACTATGATTCATCTTCTATTAGCAAACACGTTGCATGCTCCACTTTGTCTTCAAATATTAAAAATGATATATGCTTGTTGAAGAAAAGTGTAGATTGTTTGGGCTCTACTTTGAGCCAATGTGCCTTGAACCACACAAGTTTGAAATCCATGTTTCGCAAGAAACATGCTCCTCATATGCATGCACACCATACACGGTATACACATGCTCATCATGCTCACACACATGATTCAAGGTATACTCATGTGTACACTTGTACACATTGTGGACGTAAGGGTCACCTTATAAAGTTTTGTTATGATAGAATACATAATTCAAATTTTACAAATAAATTTGTTTGGGTTTGGAAAGGTGCTAACCCCCATGGACCCAATAAGGTATGGGTACCAAAATTCACCCCTATTTTATTTGATGTAGGTGTGAGCTCTCGCTTGACGTGAAAGTAATGGTGCCTTGATGGTGGATGCGTTCCGAGCCAAATGGTGACACTCTTGGATGCATCACTTTTAAGAAAAGTTTGGTGAGAGGACCACCGTGGTTTAGAGATCTAGAGTTAGCCCTAATGATTTTGGTAAGTATCTCTAACTCCCATTTAGTTTACATGCTTTCATATTATTGATTTTTAGCATGTTTTATTTTTTCAATGATAATTATGTTAAATGCCATGATAATTAGACTTGTGATATAAGTATGTAGTATTTGAGATACACCGATGTTTATATGGACCATTACTTTTGTGTTCTTAATATTGTTTAACTACTATGAATATGCTAATTCTAAGACATGTGCATTTACTTAGTGATCATATTGGTTTATGTTTATGATATTTTGATTACATGTTTAGATGTAGTTTTCATTAAAACTTGTGTATATACTTGTACAACTAATGAACCACATTTGATTTTTGTATGTTTGTACTTAATTGCTCACTTGTACCTATTAGATGTACTAGTATAGCCTAGTTTTGATGATTCGTGCATTTTGACTTGTATTTCCTATTTTTCATATATGTTTTCATGATAATGTGTTTACCTTCATGTATATGTTAATTTTACCAAAACTTTAAATATACATGTCTATCCTAAAGTCACATACTTTTCACGCAAATTTTTATTATGGACTCAATTGTGTTTGGGATATATATGTATACTTGTAGTTTAGACAAAACATATATATACCTTGAAGCCTATTTAGTATTGATGATTTTCATGTTTTCATGGATTCATTCCTTGCTTAAAGGAATTCGTACTAGTTTACAAGATTATCATAAAACTAGTTCGTATTCTTCTATTGGTAGAGTTTTCAAACATATTAAGCTATTTTTAAACTCATATTTTTGAAAACCCCTACCATCAAAGGGCAGTTGGATGGGCGACCATGTCTTATATGCTAAAATTGAATATCTTTTATCATGCGCATGAATAGGGTGGTAGGTATGAGCTATACACTTGATTCTCATTATATTTCTAATTGGTATCACAATTGATATTTTTATGTTTGTATACTCATATTTGTGTTTTCTATATATGTATGCATCAAACTTCAATTAGTATCAATTTCAATTGGTATATTTATTTTCATACATATATATGATTTGATTGTGCTTACAATCTTTACATCTTAAAGTACAAATTATGTTTATGCTAAGTTTGATTTACTTCTTAATGTCAATTATTTTTCAATTGGTATCTTATACAAGCTTATGCATTATCTTTATTAGTATTTTATAAAGGGGAGAAAAATTCGTGTTTTATCTTTCAATCAGTTTTATTTTTAATTGGTATCTTGACTCTCATTCTTTATGATGAAAAATACTTTATTTTGGTATATGCTAACATTTTCAATATCGGTATCAATAATCTTAAATTAGTATTATTCTAATTTGATAATCCTTATTGTAAAATGAGTTGTGTTTACCCAAAAATTTGGTTTTTACTTTCATTTATATCAATATTTACAATATATATTTCAATTGGTATCAAAAACATTCAATGTTTCATTTTCAATTGGTATAAAATTTTACAAGATATTTTCAATTGATATTATAAATTTGTTTTAAAGAGGTTTCATAATGTTTTGATATGTATTGTTTATATGCAAGGGGAGCTTAACATCTCCTCTATATATAGATTCATGTTGAGTGTATCTCATATTGAGGAGCTTGACCTCTCTTCTCTATGTAATACACGTGTGTAGAGGGAGCTTCACATCTCCTTTTTATACATTGTATATAATGCATTATGTGATTAGGGTCTAGTCATCTCTTTTCATGTAATGCATGTATGCAGGGGGAGTTAACTTTATGTCTCTCCTCTTCATGAATGTATATCACATATATATCTTTATTGTTTGATTTGTTCTCGCCCCTTTGTTGATGAATTGACAAAAGGGGGGAGAAGTATATGGAGATTTTATATATGCATGTTTATTTCATTTCCTTATTTATGCAAAAGGGGAAAAGATTTTGGTGAGTTTATGCATGTTCATTTCCATTTATACATATATGATTGTGTTTCGTTATGCACTTCATTGAATATCATTATTGTTTATTGCTATGCATGAGTTAAGGGGAGTTTCTATGAAGCTTATATTTTATCCATGCATATATAACTCCATGAGTTTGGTCATCATAAAAAAGGGATAGATTGTTGGCCTAAAGGCTCATCACTCTAGTTTTAATGATGATTAACTCATGTAGTTATAGTTTACTAATGATCTTGTGATTAATTAGTTTCAAAATTTGATCAAGATCTTAGTAGGTGTTTGGCTTCAACAAAAGAGTTTTGGAGCTAACACATGTAGATTCAAGAGCTCGCACGTCAAGATCGCATCTAGCACTCAGTTAGAGTCAAGCTCGTTGGATCGTGTTTGGATCGAGTCGAATTGGAGAAAGAGTTCTACAAGAAGATCTCAGTATGTTTAGTTTAGTATATTTAGATCTTGAGTAAAGGTAGATAGTATTGATATGCTCAAGTTCACACATACACATGAGTTTAAAGTTTAATGTTTTGTTTTTGGTTTAACCGTTTTTGGATTTCATATCAAAAAATATAGATATATATCTTATATGTATATTAGATTCTATCCATATGCAACATGCTTTAAAGTTGTTTTAATATCATGTTTTTGTATTTATACAAGTTTATAGAAAAATCGTATTTTCCTTTAGAAATTTGGTTTCTAGAAAATACCGTTTTTGCTTAAAGGCCAAATTTCAATATCACAAAAATGGTTCAAATTGTTTGTAATATGTGTTAAATTTTAGTCACACATATTTGTACTTCAAAGATCTTACAAGAACTTATTTTTGTGAAATTTATGCGTATTTATGAGATTTATTTGATATTAAATTAATCAACTTTTTAATCCCTTAATTTCTCAGCCAAATCAGCTGGCAGTCGATCGAACCAGTGGTCGGTCGAACGGATCGGTCGACCGATGTGCACAAAGGCCAGCCACAAAGGCCGGTCGACTACGCGGTCGACCGACCGAAAGCACCCCACTCCGGGTGCTGGCGGGTCGACCGGGCGGTCGACCGATGGCTTGGCCCGGTCGGTCGACCGGGCGGTCGACCGGAGGCACAACGGTCAGAAATATGACCGTTGTGCCGGTCGACCGAAAGGGCAGTTTTGCCCTTTCCTGCTGCCAACGGGCAGATTTTTGGGTGGCTTATAAATAGCCCCCTCTTGGGCTGTTTTATACAAGTTTTCAGAGAGCACTTTTTTCCATCTTTATAAGTGTTTTAGCAGCAAGATTTCAAAGAGTTATTGGGTTAAAAGATTTTATCTTTATTTGTTTTAAAAGGTTGAAAAAATCCAAAGAAAAAGAGGGTCTTTGGGAATTGGTATTGATCTTTATTTATATTTCTATTTAGAGTTTTTCTCAAGAATTTTTCTCAAGAGTTTTTCTTTGTGATTTTGATTTCTAAACTCTTTGTTTTCTCACACTTGAGCTATCATATCTATCCTATCTATGGGGTCTTATTTTTGGTGAGAAAATTGGTTTGTGTTCTATAGTGATCACCTAGAGTTGTTTGTGGTCTTTGAAATCACCAAGAGTTGTAACCTTTCTTTGCTTTGGGTTTGTGTTCATCCCTCTTGTGTATAGGTGATTGAGATTGTGATTGTGTTTGTGGCTATCCCTCTACGTGTAGAGGTGATTGTGGTTAGTTTAGCTTTGTGTCTTATCCCTCTAAGTGTAGAGGTGATCTTTGTTTGGCGTAGTGCCTTATCCTTCTAGTGAGAGGTGATTGTTATTGTGCCTAGCCTCTTGTGTAGAAGTTGTTTGTTGGAGAGAGGAGTTGTATACTCTTAAGTTGTATTTGCCAAATCCTCGGTGGAGGTTCCCTGAGTGGGAAGTCCTATGTGGACGCATAGTGAAAATCTTTCTGTGTGAAGGCGGGGACATAGAGCAGTGGCTCGAACATCGAAACATATCTCGGTGTTTGCAATTGATCCACTATCTCTAAACTTTCTCTTATATCTTGCACTGCATCTTATTGTTCATATCATATATGCTTGATATTGATTGTGCCATACTTGTGTTGAACGAAGAGAGCTTCATACAGCACCTCAACTCTTATTTAGAGGAATTTAGAGGAGATAGTCCAGAGCCCCTCACCGGGAATTCGGCTACACTCTTTGGTTACACTTAGTGTGTTGCAATTAGTTTTTTAATTTCACATCATTTGTTATTAGATTAGCCATACACCTATTACCCCCCTCTAGGTGTATTTTTCACTTTGTTCCCAACCAACCACATCGAAGAAGAAGATCAGCACTCCGAAGAGGCATGATCATATCATATCCAAAAGCCTTATGGTAAATACGACCCAGGCAAGATCCCAACATAACCATTTTAATTTTAAAAATATTCTATCATATTTATTGTGTTACATCTAACATGTGTAACATAAAAAATTCTTTTACATCTCTATGTTTATATTTTTAAAAAAGAAATATAGAAGATCCGAATCCAAACGCTCCAATCCTTTCACCTCTGTTAACTTCTTGCTCTGAACTCTAAAGAAACGCTTCTCATGGGAATATCTACAAGAAGAAGTCATACCTCTTCACCCACCTCTTCACCCAAGCGACCCTCCAACGATTACAGCACCGATGAATAAGCAATCGAGAGGATTCACACAACAAAGATTTGTTCATCAGAGGTGAAAGATCCTCAATGAAAGACTTTCTCCTTTCTGTCTTGTACATGCCTCCAAGGCAGTCAAATCGACGCCACCATTCTCCTCGCATTTGCAAAAAGAACAATATGGACTATAGGAAGCTTCGAAAAGTGAGGCAATGACGTCCGACCAGATCGAAGCTTGCAAGACATGCAAGAAAAAGGTGATGGTATCACATTCCCTCCGAGGTGTTCTTTGGAAGAGCTTCAAACTCCAGGTAAAAGTTTTGACATTAAATTATTCTATAGCATGATTGGTAGTTTGGTTTATTTGATGGCAAGTAGGCCGAATATTATATTTAGTGTTTGTGTTTGCGTTAGATTTCAATCTTATCCTGAAGAAACTCATTTAATTATGGTAAAACACATTATTAACTATCTTAAGGGCACTATTAGTATGGGCTTATGGTAATTGGTATGGGTTTGTGGTATCTGAAGACTAGACAATTTCACATGAAGAGTTATTTGGATGCTGACTATGCCGATTGTAAAGTGAATAGGAAGAATACTAGTGGAACTTGTCAATTTCTTAAAAATTACCTTATTTCGTGGTCTTCCAAGAAACAAAATCTGTAACCCTCTTAACCTCTAAGGCGGATTATGTTGCGGCCAATTGGCTTATTTTGTAGTCTTTCAAGAAACAAAATTCTGTAGCCCTCTCAACCGCCGAGGTTGCGGCCAGGGCTTATTGTGCATAAGTTCTTTGGATGAAACATACTCTCCTTGATTATGATTTGCATTATGATCATATTAAGATTTTTTATGATAATACTAATACTATTCATATGACCAAAAATGCAAATCAACATAGTAAGACCCAACATATAGAAATTCGATATCACTTTCTTGGAGATCATTATGAGAAAGGTAATATGATTATATTTCTGCCAATTTTCAATTGGCCGATATTATTACAAAATCTTTTGATTACAATAGATTTTCTTTCATTTGTGGTGAATTAAATGTTTGTATGAGAGAAAATTGATTTTTATGATTAGAGTTTCAAATTGATATCATGGGACTTCGTTATACTTTCAATTGGTATCACTTTATATTAATTTTCAATTGATATTTAAGTTTATTTTTATTTTCATATTGCAATTAGTATCTTTTGTTCCAAAACTTCTTTTGTTCTCAAAATTGGTATCTTTTATCTATTTTTTAAAGCGTGAAAAAGGGGGGGAGAAGAAGTGTTTGAGCTATTTAATCTTTAATACATTCTCATGTTTTATGTAATATTGAGTTAGTTATTTTATTCTTTTTAGAGTGTTAACAAAACCCCCTTCAAAGTTTTCATAAATCTGCAATGGGATGGTTTGGATTTCGGAACACTTTGAATTGGTTCGATTGCTAAATAAAAGGACACAAAAATACAGATTTAGCTTCGCCTTCATGGAGAGACTATGGTAGGCAAAGCTAGTTAGATTCTAACTTTGCCTCATGGCTGGATAGCCTCGCCGCTGAAACTTTTCTGGGCTAGCTTCACTTGCAAGGCGAAGTTAAACTATTAGCTTCGCCATTTTGCAATTAGCTTTGCCTACGCTCGAAGCACTTGAGTTCTTTTAACTTCTCATGTGCTCGAAGCACTTGAGTGCTTTAGCTTCGCCTGCGCTTCAGAATTGAAGTGACAACTGTGAAGCTAGGCCATGGGGCCTATAAATAGGACTTATACAGTCCTTTTAGAGAAATCACTTTTCTGTTCATCTCTAGGCGAAGTTTAGGAAGACTCTTCCCTCCTCTTCGTGTTTGAATAGCCACCTAGTGTTTTCACCCTCCATATCTCTCCTACTGAGATTTCATTGCATCCTACCATTGTCCAGGTAAAGAAGTCGAAACTTTTGAGGCGGCGGAGACCGCTCCTCCGGCCATCGGACGACCTATAGCCGATGAGTCTCAACCCCTTTGAAATTGGTGAGACTTACGCAAAATAGGTGATCTTAGGGAGTCTATCTCCCTTGATTTGGCTTTACATGCTCTTTTAGAGATTGAATTTCCTTGATCTTTGCATAGGCGAAATTGAAAACCAAAGGTTTTCCTCTTCAAGCTTCCAGGCGAAGCTATCTTTTAAGCTTTCCAGCGAAGTGATTAGTCTCTAAAATTGTATATTTCATACCACATCTTCATATTTATTAATATTAAATCTTATTAATAACATCTGTCTTGTATATTTCTAGGTCCATGGCATGAAATGAAGAAGCAGCCCAAAAATCCTATTTAATTAGTGATTAAAAAGCCTACAAAAATAGCCATTGATCTTGGAGGGTAGTTTCATCAAAAGTGGGTGCCCAAATCCAGAATCCAAGAAGTACAACCAACAGGGGAGACAAGCGGGAAGCATGCAGCAGGCGGCGCAGCACGCGCGGCCCCAGAAGTGTCATAAAAACGCGACAAAAGCCACGTTTCTGTGGCAAGAGATTGGAGCCGCGCGTCATGATTTGACGCGCGGATTCGTACACGCT
The DNA here is from genome assembly GCA_038442645.1 of Agave tequilana. Taxonomy (NCBI): domain Eukaryota; kingdom Viridiplantae; phylum Streptophyta; class Magnoliopsida; order Asparagales; family Asparagaceae; genus Agave; species Agave tequilana. The sequence continues at coordinate 72,004 of JAVJIF010018115.1, read as the reverse complement.
CCCTGGTGCCCCCTTTCGCCTATATATACCCTGGGATTTCCAGAGCCGAAAAGGGAGGAATTTTAATGATAGTTTTTAGGGTTTTCTTCTCCATGTTGTAGTTTTATGGTAGTTTAGGTTAATTCTTCTTCTTTCTCTTTGTATTTTTCATTTCTTGTAGATCTTGTAATAAGAAAGAGAGTATACATGGTGGAAAGTAAGAGTGCTTGTAATGGAAGGTGACAATCTATGAAAGATTCTCTTTTTATCTCTCCTAATTTTCTTCTCTCTAACTCCTTTTACATGTTTAGCTAATTTTCTCTCATGGAAACTAACTACTAACCACTAACTTGCTAACTTCTTACTTGATAATTCACATAAATCTAATAGCCTCTACTTGGCCTTATTCTTTCAAGAGCCATTGATGGCTCATGATGATGGATTCTAACACTCTAATATTCTAACTCTCTAACAAGCTAACATTAATTTATTCCATGCTTGCTCTTGTTTAGTTTTGATGGTTTAAGTGTAGCTTGCACTAGTTTGTTGAGTTTGGATGTGATGAGTTATCTTATGGGTCATGCTTTGAAACGCTCTTGAACCAAGGACTAGTGATGGACAAGGATACATATTAGCAACTATCACTAAGAGGTTAGCATGGTTAGTAGAGCCATTAGTAGTTAGAAGCCATGAGTTTTCTTTCCATTTTACTTTGTTTTAGAAATATATTAAAAATCACAAAAATCGTCTTTTCTATGCTTCCCATTTCTTCATGTTTCACCGTACTCTTCTCTTTCCACTTTTTGTTTTATTTTCTTTTGATTCTTTAAAATGTTGAAGAAACTTTAACATACACGTGAAAGATCGGTAAAGCTTCTATCGCTTCCGTCCCTGTGGATTTGACCCGTTTAGCCTCTATGCTATAACAGAAGTATCGAGGAAGCCAAAGCACGCATTTTAACTCTTGATTTCAAAACATACACTTTTCGTGCACGATTTCCCCCGATCACGAAGCTAAGACTCGTTAGTCAGGCGAAGTCGACTTTCAGGCGAGGCTATGTCGTAGCCTTTTGGTGCGAGCTGACTCGTTTTACAGGCGAAGCTAAGCTTTAGCATTTTGGAGCGAGGATAGCTTGCCTTATAGGCGAAGATATGCCTTAGCCTTTGGGGCAAGGCTAGCTTTCCTTTCAGGCGAAGCTATGCCTTAACCTTTTGGGGCTAGGTTGGCTCTGTTAAGCGCAGCTAAAGGCACTTTGTTTGTTTATTTTCTTTGAGTACTAACATGCTTGCCTTTGCTTCCTTGCAGTCCACTACGCGTTGGGGGCGTTGAACAGTTTATTTGGGTCCGTAAGAGGAATGGATGGGAGTATGCACTTCCAATTCCAGGTTCAAGCTTCACTCTTTGGTGATAGGAGTTCGTCGGAAAGAGATGCTCTGCTTCCTACAACTGATGAGCGTGTTGCTAGGAGTATCTTGACCACCGCCCCAATTGAAGATCATAACCGGATATTGTAAAATTGGATTTCATGTTCAAAGATGCGGCACCTGATACTGACCAATAACTTCTCGCTAGGGAGGATCAGTGGATTTTTACTATCGAGGGCAAGAAGCATTATCTTCCATCGAGCAACCTGCACTTTCCTCTTTCATTCTTCCAATCAGTAACGACACCACATAAAATAAGATAGTCTGTGACCCAGTCCACTAATTAGGTACATGTGGGGATCTTGACACTAAATGGCTTCAATCGTTGCGGATCGCTTAAGGCTGTATTCAGTCTGCATCTTGGAAGAATAGGTCAAGACATCCCTGTTGGAGAAAACCCGGCGATGGCTCAGACATTCCTTAACCAGTTTGCTAAGGTTCATGGCAACTACCCGACAAGAGATTTTAGGCTCCAGTCTAGGTCCATCCTGCCCAAAAGTCATGGTGAAGGGATTTGATGTTATATGTCTTGGAGCATTTTGATGCAAATCTGATGAAGGTTGGACTCCACGAGGCGGTTAGGGCAACTTGTCATGGGATCAAGATAAGCGTGCCCAACTTCTTTGCCATCTTTAAGCTGTACTGTCTAGCTTCGGGGACCTTCTTCACTCCCGTCGGTGAATTAGGATTGGCGTTGCATGAGATGTGGGGAGTGTCCAATCTCGTGATGGGTTCAATGTCGTATGAGGAGTATTTTCCCGGTACGATGGAATTGGAGCAAATGGAGAAGGATAACCCGGAGATGTTTGCGACGTATCAGGAGTTGATGTGCCACTTTTATATTTGTATGAATGTCCACAATGCTTAAGGGAATGTGAATGGGATGAAGGTTTGGGAGGATTACCTATTCCCTATTCAGGATGGTGCCCCAGAGGAAGTTCAATTCTCAATATCGGATGACGATATCATCCGGATGATGGTATCCAGTGGACATGAGGATGTCGTCCTAGATGAAGATAATGGCATCTATGAGAAAGGCAACAAGTTCAAGAGCTTTCATCACCAGGCAAGCTGACCCATGTCCAAAAAAGTCCTTTTGATGGCTTTTATTGGTCTGACTGAAGAAATGTGTAGCTTCGTCTCCTTCGCATGACGGAATCTGATGGCCCAAAGGCCCATAGCTTTGAAGTCAAGTTTAGCTTCAATAAAAGATTTGAAGTCAAGTTTTGAAGTTAGCACGTGTTGATTAAAGAGCTCGCGATTCAAAGATCGCATCAAGTACTCAAGAGGAGTCTAACTCTTTGGATCAAGGTTTGGATTAAGCCAAGATGGAGAAGAAGATTTTCAAGACTTGAGTCTAATTTGTAAGTGTTAAGATTTTTTGTTTTAGATAAAATGTTAAAGATAGATTAGTTGTCCATTGCTCAAGCTCATATATACACATACACAAAATTTATATGTGTTTTCATAAAATAGTTTTGATTTTAGAAAACACCGTTTTGGTTTTGAGCTTCAAAGTATACATCCTTATGTTTCATGAATAGATTCATCAAAATGAGTTTATATGATTTACATATGTATTGGATCTCATCTATACACATTGATGATTCAAATGTTTAGAAAATCTTATTTGACGTTTCTAGTTCATGGTTTTTAAGTTTTGTATTTATCAAAAACTTTATTTAGAGCTTATTGTCAAAAACATAGATATTTCATCTAATATGTGTATTGGATCATATTCATACATACTATGCTTCAAAGGAGTTTTAATATCATGTTTTTGTATTTGAATAAGTTTTGAAAAAAATCGATTTTTCATTTCAATGTTGATTTTTGAAAAATACTAGTTTTTGTTTAAAGCTGAATTTCTATATCACAAAAATAGTTCAACTTATTTATAATATGTGTTGAATTTTGATCACAAATATTTGGAGTTCAAAGTATTTCAATGAACTGATTTTTTGTGGATCTTATATGATTTTATGGGATTTATAGGATGTTAAAAGACCAAGTTTGAATCCCTAATTATCCCTGACCTAGTTTTCTGGCGGTCCACCGACCGGTCGGCCGAGCCAGAAGTCGGTCGACCGAGCGATCGACTGATGTGCATAGAAACATGCACAAGCCCTGGCTTGAGGGCCGGTGACTGGGCGATCGACCGATCCATAGAGTTTACTCTCTGGATCTGGCCCCGGTTGACTGAGCGGTTAACCGGCTAGAGAGCTTTGCTTTCTGGTTCTTGCCTCGGTCGACCAACCAGTTGACTGACAAGTCAAGACCTGGGTGCAGTAGACCGGGTGGTCGACTGGCAACCCCAACGATGATAAATATGATTGTTGGCCGGTCGACCGACAGGTCACTGGCCTGGGGATTTGCCCCAAGGCTAGCTCTATAAAAGGACGGCTGTTTGGCTAGTTTAACACAAGATTTTGGAGAAGTTTTAAAGCCAGTTTTTCTTATCTCTCTTAGGGTTTTTCTCCACTTATTTTTAAGCTAAAACTTTCATATCAAAAGGAGAGTTTATTAAGAGTGTTTTCTCGATATTTTTTAAAAGAAGTTTTCTTGAGTTTTTCCTCCACAAATCTATCTTGTTTTCTCACACAAGCTTGAGCCATCTATTGCTATATCATTCCTCTAGGGATCCTTGTTTGTGAAAGTTATTTTTGGTGATCAAGAAAAGAAGATCACCAAGTGTTCCACCCCCTTGTATTGGGAATTTGTAAGAGGTACGGCCTCAGCAAGCTAGTGTGCTTGTATGTATTATTCTTGCGAGAACAAGTAAGGGACTGGCGGGTCCAAGAGTTCTTGAGAGAGCTCGTTGTAGGTGTTGCGGCACTGAGTGATCTTGCGGGATCATTTTTAATGGAAATCCTTCATAAGGTTGAAGGCGGGGACATAGAGCAAGTGTGCTCGAATCTCGAAACAATTCTTCCGTGTTTGCGATTGCTCATCTCTCTCTTACTTGTGTTTTATATCTTGCATGCTCTTATTGTTCATATCTATTATATGCTTGATATTTCTTTATGCTTAATTGATATATGCTTGGGATTGTTTGTTCACACTTTATTCAACCAAGAGAGCCATAATGACACCTCAACTCTTAATCTATAGGAATCTTGAGGAGATAGTCCAGAATCCTTTACCGGAAATTCGGCTACACTCTTTGATTATACTTTGTGTGTTTGCATAATAGTTTTAGTTTACACAATTAGTTTTAATTCCGTATTAGTTTTGCATTAGATTAGCTTGTCACCTATTCACCCCCTCTAGATGACTTATAATTGGTATCAGTGCTTGGCGCTCTTAATTTGGGTCTAATAACCTTGAGTTAAAGATCCTATTTTAGATAATCACAATATTTGTTTACACAAACACATGAATTTCATGACACCTCCCATGTTTGACATTCTTAACCTCCAAGCTTGGAAAGTTAAGATGTCTATGTACCTTAAAGCCCTAGGTATTCATGTCTATTTTGCCACTATTAAAGATTCATATTTTATACAAAAAATCTTGAAGCTAATGCAAAAGCCATCCATGCATTAAAGAGTACCTTAAATGATGAATATTTATGTAGGGTTGCTAACTTTGATTAGGCTTTTGTAATTTGGAACACCCTTATCTCTCTTGGTGAACAAAAGCAATACTATATGGGGAGTGACTCGGATGATGGAAGTGATGCTTCCAACATGTGCTATATGGTCCAAGGGGATGACCCCTTTGAGGTAAATTCTGAATCTGTACTAGAAGAAGATATTGACATGCCTTATGATGAGCTTGCATCTTTTTATCAAAAACTTCTTGAAAAATATGACTTATTAAAAATTGAAAATGATAAGTTGAAGAAGGAAAACACTTCTTTGTTAAAAAAAATGATTCTGTTAAAAATAAATTTGAATGTATTTCAAAAGAAAATAAATTTTTGAAAAAAGAGAATATTTTCTTGTCTTCAAATTAAATGACATTTGTGAAGGAAACAATTCATTGGAAAATAAAATTATTTTTGTGGAAAAAGGAAACGAGATTGTTTTGAAGGAAAATAACTCTTTGAAAAAGAAAAATATTTTGAAAGAAAAATAAAATATTTCTATTTCTAAAAAGAAAAGAAATTTTGTGTCTTATGTCTCTTCTTCCAAAATTAATAATGATATCTCGATTATGAAGAAGAACATTGATTGTTTGGGCTCCACTTTGAGCCAATGTGCTTTGATCACTCTAGATTGGAATCCATGTTTCGCAAGAAACAAATTCCACATGTTCATGCATATACCCCACCGCATATATATATATATATATATATATATATATATTATATATATATATATATATATATATATATATATATATATATATATATATATATATATATATATATGCATACCATGCTCACACTCACACTACTCATATGCATTCTAGAATGCACAAATGTATACATTGTGATCGCAAAGGCTATCTTGCAAGATTTTGCTTTGATAAATTAAATTCTATAAATTTTGTAAATAAAAATATTTGGGTTTCTTATGATGCTAACCCCCGTGGACCCAAAAAAAAGGTATCAAAATCCTTATCTCTTGTGTTTGATGTAGGTGTGGGCTCTCACAAAACGTGAGAGGGATGGTGCCTTAGTGGTGGATGCATGAGCTAGATGGACACGCTCATTTGATGCATCACTATCAATGAAGCATGGTGGGAGGACCACCTTATTTTGAAAAAATGGATTGGCTACATCATATCAGTAACCTTTTCATCCTCCACTTTTGAAATACTTTTAATGTTTATATGCTAGTGTAGTAATCTAGACTCAATCATATATTGTTTTATGCTTAATATTGAGTTAATTGGTTGTTAGCTGTGCATGTATTTTTGAAAAACTTTTCAATTATTTTACATGCCAATATCATGTTCATACGCATATTCTATTAAAATTTGTGTTACACATGTACAGTTTTTGAGTTACATTCTATACATGATCTATTTCTATTATGTACTCATTTATTGTTTGATTATATATTGTATGTCCTAGTTTTGATGATTCTTGCATAAGTATATGATATATCAAGTTTTTGAGAAAAAGAATTTTATGTTAGTTTTTGTTTTGAGCGTTATTATTTATTTTCATGAATATGTCACCTACATGATTCTTATACACTCACTTTACTTTTGTTTACTCATGACTTTGTTTCATGAGCACATTTTGAGCCTTATAGGTCTTGAGTAACAATTTTTGTATACTTAGCAATGCTTCATAAGATATATGATTTGGTTTCATATTTTGGAGGATCTTTAACTAGTTTTTCAAAAATTATTTTAAACAAGTTTCTTTATTCTTCAATTGGTAGAGTTTTCAAACATGTTATATATTTTCAAACACTTATTTTTGAAAACCCCTATCAATCAAATGTTGGCCCAGAGGCCCTTCACTCTAGTTTTGATGATGATTAACTCATGTAGTTATAGTTTACTAATAATCTTGTGTTTAAATAGTTTCAGTGATTGACCAGGATATTAGTAAGTGTTTAGCTTCAATAAAGGAGTTTTGGATCTTTCACATGTAGATTCAAGAGCTCGCGCATCAAGATCGCACCTAGCACTCTGTTAGAGTCAAGCTCGTTGGATCGTGTTTGGATCGAGTCGACTTGGAGAAGGAGTTCTACAAGAAGACCTCAGTTTGTTTAGTTTAGTATGTTTAGATCTTGTGTAAAGGTAGATAGTATTGATATGCTCAAGTTCACATACACACACAAGTTTCAAGTTTATTGGTTTTGGTTTTCATGTCAAAAATATAGATAGATATCTTTATATGCATATTGGATTCTATCCATATACAACATGCTTCAAAGTTATTTCAATATCATGTTTTTGTATCCATATGAGTTTTGGAGAAAACGGTTTTTCATTTCAAAAATTCAAGTTTTGGAAAATACAGATTTTGTGTTTAAGTCAAATTTTAATATCACAAAAATGGTTCAAATAGTTTGTAATATGTGTTGATCTTTGGTCACACATGTTTGGTATTCAAAGATCTTATAAGAAGTTATTTAATTTATGTTATTTTATGGGATTTAATTGAAGTTAAAAAGACAAGTTTTCAATACCTTAAAGTCTTAGCCAGATCAACTGGCGGTCGACCGGGCCGGTCGACCGGACCAGTGGTCAGTCGACCGATGTGCATGGGACGTGCACAATGGCCAGCCAACTCAGCAAGTCGACCACGCGGTCGACCGACAGGTCATCTGGCCTGGGAATTTGCCCAACGGCTAGTTTTTGTAGCTCTATAAAATGAGGTTGTTTTGGCTAGTTTGACACAAGATTTTGGAGAAGTTTTGGAGCCAATTTTTCCTATCTCTCTCAGAATTTTTCTCCACTTATTTTTGGGCTAAAACTTCCATATCAAAAGGAGAGTTTATCAAGAGTGTTTTCTTGATCTTTTTCTAAAGAAGTTTTCTTGAGTTTTCCTCCACAAATCTATCTTGTTTTCTCACACAAGTTTGAGCCATCTATTGCTATATCATTCCTCTAGGGATCCTTATTTGTGAGAGTTATTTTTGGTGATCAAGAGAAGAAGATCACCAAATGTTCCACCCCCTTGTATTGGGAATTAGTAAGAGGTGCGATCTCGACAAGTTAGTGTGCTTGCGTGTGGTGTTCTTATGGGAACAAGTGAGGGACTTGCAGGTTCAAGAGTTCTTGAGAGAGCACGTTATAGGTGTTACGGCATTGAGTGATCTTGTGGGATCATTTTTAGTAGAAATCCTTCATAGTGTTGAAGGCGGGGATGTGGAGCAAGTGTGCTCGTATCTCGAAACAATTCTCCCGTATTTGTGATTGCTCATCTCTTTCTCTCTCACTTGTGTTTTATATCTTGCATGCTCTTATTGTTCATATCTATGACATGCTTGATATTTCCTTGTGCTTAATTTATATATGCTTGGGATTGTTTGCTTGATTAGTCTCTAATTTTGCATAATTTTCATCACATTCTCATATTTATTTCATATAAAATTTTGCTAATAAAACTTGCTTGCTTGATCCTAGGTCCATGGTGTGCAAATGAAGAAGAAGACCTAAATCACCATTTAATTGGTGATTAAAAGCCTACCAAGTAGCTATTGACTTTAAAGTGAAGATTTTATCAGTCTAGGACATCAAATCGCAAATTAAGAAGATCAAGGCGTCAGAAGACAGACTAGGCGACGTGCTGCCCGAAGCCAAGCGCGCGCCGCCCTGGCAGGGCAGCGAAAACGCGGCCCTTTGGGCGCGCGCGCCTGCGCTTCGGGCCACGGGTCACCCACGTGGCTCCCTTCCCCCTGGTGCCTATAAATACCCCGTAGGGGTCTTCAGTTGAAGGAGATCCAGAGAATAGAGTTGTAATTTGTGTTTTGTTGCTATGAATTATAGTTGCTTTAGTTTGCTTCTTCTAGTTTTAGTTTTAGCCATTAGAGTGAAAGAGAGAGTGTGTGTAAGTGTTGTATTTGAAGGGTAACAAGCTAATACAAGTACTACTTCTCTTCCTTCTTTCCATTTACTTGTCTTTACCATTTACTTTTACTTCCTTGTTGTAGTGTAACTTCCTTCTTCTTCACTTCTTTTCTTTTACTTTATTGTAGTGTAACTTTCTTTCTTTAACTTTTCTTTTCTTTTGTTTTCTTGTAGTTTAACTCCCTCTTTCCACTTCTTTTCCATTGTTGTTTCTTTTACTTTTATGGCTAACTAACTTTTCATTAGTATGGCTAACTAACTACTAACCCACTAATTTCTAACACTTGATTGATAACCCATATGAGTCAATAGTGTCAAACAAGCCTTGTTCAAACGAGAGCTATAACATCTTAAGACGAGGGTTCTACTCTAACTTACATTCAAGTATTTACTTTCTTATATTTCATTCTTAATGGGTTTTTTTTAATGATCTATGAGTTGTCTACTTTACTTGTTGTTGTAAGTTAGAGATTTTTCCTTTTAACTTTGCTGATACCATGAGTGCACTCGTGTCTTCCCTTATTCTCGCCTTCTATTGGATTTTGATAAGGGAATGTCTGAGTTTTTGCCGCGTAAAGCAAAGTTATAGGAAGATCTTTCACTCGATTTTCACGTGAATAGTTCCTATGCATAAGGAATATGCTTGCTAATGATCCATCGTGAGGCTATATCTTTCAAAAGTTAGAGATTAGTGGGAGCAATTAGTAAAAAGTTAGCCATGCGTTTTTACAACTAAGAAAAAATTCACTTTTACAAACCACCAAAACATTTTTCAACAATTCTTAAAAACAACTTGTTTTCACTTTTCAATTCTTTATTTAGAAATAAGAACTTTCTTTCTTCTTGAACTTTGAAGCCGCATCAAGCTTCCATCGCTCCCCCTCCTTGTGGATACGACCCGTATAGCCACTTCGCTACTACGGAAGAATCGCAAAAGTAATAACATCAGCCCACACTTTTTTTACATATTCTTGTATTTGCTTTTTGCCGATCAAATTTTGGCGCCGTTGTCAGGGAGTGAACGGCTTTGTTGTTTAATACTAAAGATTGTTCTTTGTTTTTGTGTGTAGGAGAAGTACCAAGGAGCCCACTATCACGGGAAGCGAAAGAGGTGGCTAAAGACATTGCGCGAGGATTCATTTGCCCTCGGAAAAATTCGTGTAAAAGCGAGTTTTTCCGATTGAAGTACTAACAAACTCGTTTGCAAGGTTGCCGAAAGCCGCTAAAAATTGCTTTCTAAATTTTTAGTTTCCTTGGATGCTTCACCTTTATGCATGTATAATAAACTCAACAGAAATTCACTTGTTGCTTAATAGAAATTTGGATTAGACTTTTGCATTTAGGGCACGTGTCTATTTCAATTCATTTTAATTTCTGTTGAAGAGTGCTGGAGAGAAGGTACGTGTGTATTCATATAGAATAGGACCAACATTTTGAAGTGATTTACTGCTTTGAATGTTAACTTATTGTGAATAAACTGTACACTTGTACAATTGACATTAAGGGTAAAACCCAAATAAACAAGATAAGGTGTGAATTTCATCACCCTTCCTTAGCCCAAAAACCATCTCCAAGTGCACTCACACTTTCCCAAGTCTTAACTAAAAATCAATAGACGTTGGCCCTAGGGACATCTCGGACTCACTAAGAGATTAACTGAGGTTAGAAATTGTAAGAACTATACTCCTGCAAAATCGGTGTCTAAGGAAAGTGGATTGAGAGGTAATGCCTCGAAAGCTCCATGGTTTGGCGTAATTAGGCCCGTGGCTCCACCCGGATACCTCCCCCCGAGCTTTGCCCTTTCCTGGCCGATTAGCTTGTAGTCGAGTTCCTGTAACAACCTTCCCCGGAGAATCGACCAGGTAAGAGTCGTCTAGGTCCAAGTACCTTAGACTAAGGCTTGTGGTTGTTTTTCTTTCTTTTGTTTGTTATTTGTTCTTTTTTGATTGTTTGATGTCTTCACCTTGTTTATGGTGTGCTGCATGCAAGAGTGGGTGAGAGATCCGTCAACTTCCAGATTAACAAGAAACACTTCTCTATCCTTGCATCCTGAACCGGTGATGGTGTCACTTCAGGATAGATTTTACCCGATCAGAACTTCACTTCCATCTTGCATAAAACTTCCTGAAGCAAACGGAAATAACTTCGAGTTAAAACCTCAATTCATTAACACTCTTCCCAAATTTCATGGTTTAGAATCTGAGGACGCATACTTCTTTGTTAGGGAATTTGAAGAAGTATGCCTCATGATGCGTATACCTCAGCTAGGAGACGATGCCGTTAGGTTACGTTTCATCCCCCTTTCCCTAAAGAACCTAGCTAAGAAATGGTTGTACAGCTTGGCAGCAGATTCAGTCATAACCTGGGATGATTTCGTCTAGGTCTTCTTGAAGAAATTCTACCCAATTCACAAAACTGCCCTCATTAGGAAGAACATCATGCAGTTTAGGCAAGAACCGAGCGAACCATTTTGGAGATACTTTGAGCGATTCAAAGATCTCCTGGCTCAGTGCCCTCATCATGGCGTGGAGAAATGGCGTCAGTGCCAAATTCTCTACGATGGTCTAGACTATCAGACAAAGACCCTTTAGAAATGATGTGTCAGGGAGGGTTCTTGCAGAAGGATGAGAATCAGGGTTGGGATTTACTTGAGGATTTAGCGGAGAAAACCCTGCAATGGGAGCCAACCTCGGAAAAACCTAGAAATTCACAATCTATAGCTTCAAGAGGAGGGCTCCTATCTCTAGAATCATCCATAACTGCCGAGGCTAAGATTGCTACCCTAATGAGAAGGATAGAGGCTCTGAAAATAAAAGAGCCTGCCAATGTCAACCAGATCAACCCACCACCAATTCATAATCCAGATTGTTCGTACTGTCAGGCACCAAACCGTGTCTTTGAAGAGTGCCCTGTTTTTCATACCCAGCAAGTTCCATCGGAACACCTGAACGCGGCTTACTCACGGCCGCCTCACAACCCCTACTCACAGACATACAATCCCGGTTGGAGGAATCACCCAAATTTCTCCTGGGCCCCGAAGAATCCTCCCATGCCTAATTTCTCCAACAATTTTCACCATCCTACTTCTCCACCATCTTTCCCAGTCAAGCCCCATCTTCCTCCTCCCAAAGCTCTCCAATGGAAAAGAAAATCAGTAAATTGGAGGAGAGCATAGAGGCTTTCATGAAGTCCTAAACTGCTTTTATGCAAAATTAGGGACAAACTCTGAACAATCATTCACAGGCCATATCAAGATTGGAAATGCAGATGAGCCAATTAGCTAGCTCTCTAAGTGAAAGACTAAAGGTACTTCGACTAGTCAGTCGCTAGTTAACCCAAAAACCTCCAATCAAGCATATGAAATTCAGGATCCATCAATCAACCAGTATAATGCTGTTCATACACTTCGATCTAGAAAGAAGATAGATAACCAGGTCTATCAATAGAAAAGTCCAGTCCATCCTGATCCCACTCCAGCCTCCACCTCTACTAGTTCCTCCTAAGCTGCTCCTCAAACATCTGACGAGGACAAAGCTGTTAAACAAGTTCATAAGCCTGTAGCACCCTTTCTCAATAGGCTTAGGAACAACAATAAGAATATGCACATGGAGAAAATGGTAGAGATATTCAACCAGGTCAAATTGAATGTGCCACTTCTTGATGCTATCCAACAAGTCCCGGCTTATGTCAAATTTCTTAAGGATATGTGTACGAAGAAGAGAAAGACCAATGTGCCCAAGAAAGTGTTCTTGGCAACGAATATAAGCGAAATCTGTCTGGTCCCATTCCGGTGAAATACAAGGATCCCGGATGTCCCACCATTTCCTGCACCATAGGACAGAGAGAAATCAGTAGAACACTTCTTGACCTGGGAGCAAGTATCAACTTGCTACCTCTCTCAGTATACCAGCAACTTGGGTTGGGCGAGCTAAGCTCAACTCGAGTCACCATTCAGCTAGCTGACCGATCTGTGAAGATCCCGAAGGGGGTAATCACAGACGTCCTTATCCGGGTCGGGGATTTCATTTACCCCGTTGACTTCATTATGCTTGAGACCCAACCTGTGTCCAATCTTAGGTCTCAAACTCCCGTCATCTTAGGGCACTCATTCCTTGCTACAGCCAATGCCATAATCAACTGTAGGAACGTGTCCATGCGATTGAATTTTGGAGACATGACGAAGAAAGTCAATATCTTCAATCTTGGAAGACAACTTAGGGATGTCAATGACAAGACGTTTGAGGTCAATTTTATTGAAAACCTGACCAGTGAGCATGAGGAAAGCATGGAGACAGAAACTGAGGCAGAGTTTGATCTGGAGGCTGAGGATTTTAATCTAGACCAGATCGTAGATTCAGCAGTGATTGGGCATCAAGTCCAAGTGTACCTCATCATAGGATTGAAAACCCAGAGATTGCCTCCAATGAAGCAACACCATCCCTAGAGCTAAAAGCCTTTCCTGAACACCTCAAGTACGCCTACATGGGCGGAAAGGACACCTTGCCAGTCATCATAGCGTCCCACCTGACTGAGCAACAAGAGGACAACTTAATGTCTATTCTGAAAAGACATAGGGAAGCCATTGGATGGACGATGAAGGACATCAAGGGAATAAGTCCAACCATAGTGCAACATAGAATCCATTTAGTCGATGAAGCAACCCCTAGGAGGGACCCACAATGCAGGCTTAACCCTCTCATGCAAGAGGCAGTTAAGGCTAAAATTCTAAAACTATTAGATAATGGGATCATTTATCCTATTTCTAATAGCCAATGGGTTAGCCTTGTTCATGCGGTCCCAAAGAAGGCTGGCTTTACGGTGGTAGAAAATGAGGAAAAAGAGTTGGTACAAACAAGACTGCCTACCAAGGTTCGTGTTTGTATCGACTACAGGAAGCTGAATGCAGCTACCCATAAAGACCACTTCCCGCAACCCTTCATCGACTAAATGCTTGAGCGTTTGGCTGGACATGAGTACTACTGCTTCCTAGATGGGTACTCGGGTTACAATCAAATACCCATTGCTGCAGAAGACCAGGAAAGACGACGTTCACCTGCCCATTCGGAACCTTTGCTTATCAGCGCATGCCTTTTGGATTGTGCAATGCTCCCGCAACGTGCCAACGGTGCATGCTTAGTTTGTTCTCTGACATGGTGGAACGTTTTCTTGAGATTTTCATGGATGATTTCTCCATCTACGGAGATTCATTTGATCAGTGTCTTCATCACCTAGAGTTAGTGTTACAAAGATGCATTGAGAAGAACCTAACTCTAAACTGGGAAAAATGTCACTTCATGGTGAGACAGGGGAATCGTCTGGGCCATGAGATTTCGAGGAGAGGGATAGAAGTGGATAAGGCTAAGGTAGAAGTGATTACGAAGCTTCCACCACCCAAAAGCATCAAGGATATTAGATCCTTTTTAGGGCATGCTGGGTTCTACCGACGGTTCATTAAGGACTTTAGCAAAATCGCAAGGCCCTTAACCAACCTGTTCGCAAAGGACGTGCTCTTTGATTTCAACGATGAATGTTTCAAATCATAGGGGAAGCTTAAGCAAGAACTTATTTCTGCGCCTATTATTTATGCTCCTAATTGGGCCCAGCCATTTGAAATCATGTGTGATGCATCTGATTTTGCTATTGGCGCTGTTCTAAGACAGCGCATCGATAATAGGCAGCACGTGATTTACTATTCGAGTAGGACCTTGAATGACGCCCAACAGAATTATACAACGACTGAGAAGGAATTCTTGGCCGTTGTCTTTACGTTAGAAAAGTTCCGGCCTTACTTGTTAGGTTCGAAGACGGTGATTTTTACAGATCACTCGGCTCTGAAATACCTCATGACCAAAAAAGAAGCAAAAGCCCGACTGATTCGGTGGATCCTTTTGCTTCAAGAATTTGACTTAGAAATCTGGGATAAACGAGGTATAGAAAATGTGGTCGCTGATCATCTCTCACGAATTCCGAATGCACCAACCATCCAAGCTCCGATCAACGAGGATTTCCCAGACGAGCACATTGTAGCCATTCTTAAGGAACCCTGGTATGTGGACATTGTTAATTACCTGGGCACGGGACAATTTCCCGCTGACTGGATAAAGCAAGACCAATACCGCTTCTTTGCCTAAGTACGGTACTTCTTCTGGGAAGAACCGTATCTTTTAAGTATTGTCTCGACCAAATTAATAGACGATGCATACCAGAAGAGGAACAGAGGAGTGTGCTCAGCTTTTGCCATGACCTTGCATGCGGAGGACACTTCGGTCCCCGCAAGACTGCAGAGAAGGTTCTACAAGGTGGGTTCTACTGGCCCACTTTGTTCAAAGACTCATATCATTTTTGCAAGTCATGCGCAAATTGTCAGAAAATTGGGAAAATTTCAAGAAGAGACATGATGCCCTGAACCCGATCCTTGAAGTTAAAATTTTTGATGTTTAGGGTATCGATTTCTTGGGGCCATTCCTCAATTCGCAACCAGTTCATTTTGATTACTGTAGATTATGTCTAAGTGGGTAGAAGCTGTGCCAACTAAGATGAATAACAACAAAGTGGTTGTCAAATTTCTGAAAGAGAACATCTTCTCCCGATTTGGCACCCTAGAGCGATAATTAGTGATAATGGATCGCATTTCTGTAACAGAGTTTTTGAACTTCTGATGCGAAAATATTCCATCAATCACAAGTTGTCTACTCCGTATCATCCCCAGATAAATGGGCAGGTCGAAGTCACCAACCGACAGATCAAGCTCATTCTGAAAAAAAACTGTTGGACAAAACTGAAAGGATTGGTCGGTTAAGCTCAATGATGCATTGTGGGCTTACCGCACTGCTTTTAAGACAGTTCTGGGGATGTCTCCTAATAGAATCATGTTTGGCAATGCCTGTCATCTACTAGTAGAGTTAGAACACTGGGCCCTCTGGGCATTAAGCAGCTCAATTTTGATTTGAGTAAGGCCGGTGAGCTAAGGAGACTGCAGATTTCAGAATTAGAGGAGATACGGAATGAAGCCTATGAGAATGCTCGAATCACCAAAAGCAGAACAGAACTTTTCATGACCAGATCATAACCCGAAAAAACTTTACCCCGGGAGATAGCGTTCTGCTGTATAATTCTAGGTTTCATATTTTCGCCGGGAAGCTGAAAACTCGTTGGTCGGGACAGTTCATTATACGCACTGTTTTCCCACACGGTGCTGTGCTTATTGCAGACCCTAAAAACAACACGGAATTCAAAGTGAATGTGCAAAGACTGAAGCCCTTTTTAACCACTGAGCCTATGACTCCGGATGATAGTGTGCTGACTCTTTTTGCCCCGTCATACACCTAACCACAACAAATAAAAAAACAAAACAAAAACAAAACAAAACAAAACAAAACATAATTGTTTATATGCTTACCCCTTCTACATTCTTTTTGATATTTCTTTAGCCTATTGATTAGTCTCTAATTTTGCATAATTTTCATGACATTCTCACATTTATTTGATAATAAATTCTGCTAAAAATACCTTACTTGCTTGATCTTAGGTTCATGGTGTGCAAATGAAGAAGAAGATCTAAATCACCATTTAATTGGTGATTAAAAGCCTATTATCATAGCCATTGACTTAGAGGAGCTGATTCGGCAAAAACAGGGGTGCAAAACTAGAAACCAGGCACCAGAACTGGCAGGAGACAAACTGGGCTGCGCTGCTCGAGGCGCCGTGCGCACGGCCATCAAGGGACCGCGGAAATGCGGCCCAAGCCGCGTTTCGCGGCCGTACGGCCGCGACGCGCGCGCCGCTTTGGGGCAGGGTCTGTCCCCTGGCCCCCCGTTCCCCTGATGCCTATAAATACCCTTGGGGTTTTTCAGAGTGAAAGATATGCAGAGTTTTAGGAGTAGTTTCATCTTCATGTTGTAGTTTAGGGTAGTTTAGTTTAGGTCAGTTCTTCTTCCTCCATTGTATTTTTCATTTTCTAGATCTTATAATAGGGAGAAAGAGTGATACATGCTTGGAATGCAAGAGTGCTTATAATAGAAGGTGACAATCTATGAAAAGTGCTCTCTTTACCTCTCTATGTTTTCTTCTCTCCAATCTCTTTTACATGTGTAGCTAATCTTTTCTCTCATGGCACTAACTACTAACCACCAACTTGCTAACTTCTTTTATAATAATCCACATGAATCTAATAGCCTCGTTTTGGTTTTGCTCTTGCAAGAGCCATTGATGGCTCATGATGATGGATCTAACTCTAACTTCCTAACCACTAACAAGCTAACATTACTTTACTCTATGCTTACTTTTAGTTTTAATGGTTTAAGTGTAACTTGAACTTGTTTTGTTGAGTTGGGTTGTGATGAGTTACATATGAGTCATGCTTTGTAAAGCTCTTGAACCAAGGACTAGTAATGGCCAATGATACATGTGAAGCAACTATCACTAAGAGGTAAGAATGTTGGTGGAGTCATTAGTAGTTGTAGCCATGAGTTTTCTTTCTCTTTCACTTATTTTAGAAATATTCCAAAAACCATAAATACCATTCTATTCTACGTTTACCACTTCTTCGTATTTCATCGTACTTCTCGTTTCATTCTTTGTTTTATTTTCTTTTCATTCTTTAAAACTTTGAAGAACTTTTTAACAAACACGTGAATCAACCGGTAAAGCTTCTATTGCCTCCCGTCCTTGTGGATTCGACTCGTTTTAGCCTCTATGCTATAATGGAAGTATCAAGGAAGCCAAAGCACACACACTTTAAATCTTAACTTCAAAACATACACTTTTTGTGCGCGGTTTTCCCTCGATCACCTATTCGCACTTGGCCGGCCCGAGGCCGGCCCGAGCCCACGAAGATAGTGACATCATTTCTTTCCCCTATTTATTGCATTTGCATTTCCATATGCATTCATTGAGGACAATGCATTAGATAGGTGTGGGGGGTGCTAACACTTTTTCTTTTTCCTTTTATTCTTTCTTTTTCTTTCAAAAAAAATCTCCAGATTGAAAAGAAATTTCATACTCTTTATAAAAATACCAAAAGATTGTAGGAATTACGGGAATCTTATTAATGAATCTTTATTTTTACCTAAATAAACAAGAAAGATTAGTTTGACTAAAAAGTTAGAAGGGATAAGGAAAATAACTTATACCGTTTATTTAGCCTTAGTAGAATATGCATAACCCACACACATGTTTGGGATTTAGAGACACAACTCTGAAAAAAAAAGGTTGGATAATCGTGCCTCAAGAAGCATGATTACTCACGCCAAAAAAAATTCTATATACAATAATATATAAATAAATCTTGATCTCGTGGCCTACTCCACTTGCATATTTGACCTGAAGGGTGTTTTTTCACCTAGTGCCCTAAGATCATCTGGTTTGGGAGTCATCGGTTTGATATGTGTTACATAAGTGAAGTAGAAAGCCTAATGGAACCAAGAATAATAAGTAAATATTAATAAAATTAAATGATATTCAAAGTTAAGTTGAAAACTCCCAAGCACATCATACTTACACATTATGCATAACTATCTAAAGCAAAATAAAAGAATGAGTTAGAAGTACAAGATTCTTTCTAAATTTAAAGAAAAACATAGTTTCTTCTTTTATGTAGGCTAAAATATAAGAGGACTTATGAGGGTTAAACCTAATTCTTACATCATTCGGTCATTTTTACTTAGATGATTGAATGTTCTTTTTCATTAAAAAAATTCTTTCTAACAACTAACTTCTTTTCTTTACTTACTGGATTTTGTGGGTGCAATCCGCTGAAAACCCTCAGGAGACAACACTCCTCCTCTAGGGAAAACCTAGAGGTTTAAAGCCTTGTTGCACATGCTCAGTGCAATCACGTCACCTGCGAAAGTGGTATGATAATTTTCTTATTTTTGTTTTGCTCGGGACGAGCAAAAAGATAAGTGTGGGGGTGTGATTAGTCTCTAATTTTGCACAATTTTCATCACATTCTCATATTTATTTCATATAAAATTTTGCTAATAAAACCTTGCTTGCTTGATCCTAGGTCTATGATGTGCAAATGAAGAAGAAGACCTAAATCACCATTTAATTGGTGATTAAAAGCCTACCAAGTAGCCATTAACTTTAGAGTGAAGATTTTATCAGTCTAGGGCATCAAATCGCAAATCCAGAAGATCAAGGCATCAAAAGACAGACTGGGCGACGCGCTGCCGGCCGCGTTTTCGCGGCCCTTTGGGCATGCGCGCGCCTGCGCTTCGGGCCACGGGTCACCCACGTGGCCCCTTCCCCTGGTGCCTATAAATATCCCCCAGGGGTCTTCAGTTAAAGGAGATCCAGAGAATAGAGTTGTAATTTGTGTTTTGTTGCTAGGAATTGTAGTTGCTTTAGTTTGCTTCTTTTAGTTTTAGTTTTAGCCATTAGAGTGAAAGTGAGAGAGTGTGTAAGTATTGTATTTGAAAGGTGACAAGCTAATACAAGTACTATTTCTCTTCCTTCTTTTCATTTACTTGTCTTTGCCATTTACTTTTACTTCCTTATTGTAGTGTAACTTCATTCTTCTTCACTTCTTTTCTTTTACTTTGTTGTAGTGTAACTTCCTTTCTTTAACTTTTCTTTTCTTTTGTTTTCTTGTAGTGTAACTCCCTCTCTCCACTTCTTTCTAACACTTGATTGATAACCCACATGAGTCAATAGTGTCAAACAAGCCTTGTGCAAATGAGAGCTATGACATCTTAAGATGAGGGTTCTACTCTAACTTACATTCAAGTATTTACTTTCTTATATTTCATTCTTAATGGGTTTTTTTGATGATCTATGAGTTATCTTTACTTGTTGTTGTAAGTTAGAGATTTTTCCTTTTAACTTTGCCGATACCATTAGTGCACTCGTGTCTTCCCTTATTCTCGCCTTCTATTGGATCTTGATAAGGGAATGTCCGAGTTTTTGCCGTGTAAAGCAAAGTTATAGGAAGAACTTTCACTCGATTTTCACGTGAATAGCTCCTATGCATAAGGATTATGCTTGCCTATGATTCATCTTGAGGCTATATCTTTTAAAAGTTAGAGATTAGTGGGAGCAATTAGTAAAAAGTTAGCCATCCGTTTTTACAACTAAGAAAAAAATTCACTTTTACAAACCACCAAAACATTTTCAAACAATTCATAAAAACAACTTGTTTTCACTTTTCAATTCTTTATTTGGAAACAAGAACTTTCTTTCTTCTTAAACTTTGAAGCCGCATCAAGCTTCCATCGCTCTCCCTCCTTGTGGATACGACCCGTATAGCCACTCGCTACTACGGAAGAATTGCGAAAGCAGTAACATCAACCCACACTCTTTTTACATATTCTTGTATTTGCTTTTTGCTGATCATTGCTCACACTTGTATTCAACTAAGAGAGCCATAGTGGCACCTTAACTCTTAATGTAGAGGAATCTTGAGGAGATAGTTTAGAACCCTTCACTGGAAATTCGGCTACACTCTTTGGCTATACTTTGTGTGTTTGCATAATAGTTTTAGTCTACACAATTAGTTTTAATTTCACATTAATTTTGCTTTAGATTAGCTTGTCACCTTTTCACCCCCCCTCTAGGTGACATATAGAATCTTGTCATGGGTGCTCTTCCCCACCATCCAACATTCTCATGGCAAACCTCTTGACTGCTCTCCACCATGGTCTGCTGCATCTGGTGAGGTCTCCGGGCATTAACGGAAGCTTCTTGTAGGCTGCCAGCTACCAAGAGAGGTAAGGGGCAAGTTCTACCCCATGATAGATCTTGCACTAGAGTGAAGATGCCCTATACATATTTGATGGCATGGTTCGTGTTGCATTGTCCTGCCATCATTCAACTAGGAGAAGACCACTGAAAGACGTATGTTTTGTGCATCTTTGCCGGTTTGAGAAATCGCAATGGTAGCCGAGCTATATATGCGGGTTACGAAAGTTGATGCATAGCTACGATGCGTACAGTCTCTTCTGATGTTTCCCTTCCATTCCAGGTGCAAGATACGGTGAAGAGTTCCACGATATCGGAGACATGAGATCTTTTCTTAGACAAGGTGTATTCAAGTGGTTGGTCAGTATCAGACCATCCCACTTAGTATATCAGTGCGGGGATACATGTTATCCGGAGCCATATGCACCCAGCCGCTTTGCTCGCCAGTTTGGATATGACCAGCTCTAAGTTGGTAATCCCAACCCCCGCTCGGTGTTCATGGGTAGCTTGATTGACGGTGCAAGAGCCTGGAGACACTTCATTGACAGTTGTACCGAGGCCTAGTTGTATGATTAGTCTCTAATTTTGCATAATTTTCATCACATTCTCATATTTATTTAATAATAAATTCTGCTAATAATACCTTGCTTTCTTGATTCTAGGTCCATGGTGTGCAATGAAGAAGAAGACCCTAAATCACCATTTAATTGGTGATTAAAGGCCTATTAAGATAGCCATTGACCTAGGAGGCTGATTTCGTCAAAACCAGGGGCTGGAAACCAAAACCGGGCACAGGGCCTGACAGGGGACAGACGGGACCGCGCGAGGCTCGAAGCGCCGCGCGCGTGACCCTAGTAAGGCCGCATTTTCGCGGCCATACAACCGCGGCCCCGGCTGCGTTTTGGGCCAGGGCCTGTCCCCTGGCCCCCCTCTTCCCTGGTGGCTATAAATACCCCCTGGGTTCCAGAGAAGCAAGATATACAGAGTTTAAGATAGTTTTTCATTCCATTTGTTTAATTTAGGTTAGGTTAGTTCTTCTTCTCCCTCTTTGTATTTTCCATTTTGTAGATCTTGTAATAGGGGGAGAGAGAGTGGTTCATGCTTGGAATGTAAGAGTGCTTGTAATAAAATGTGACAATCTATGAAAGGTGCTCTCTTTACCTCTCTATGTTTTCTTCTCTCTAATCTCTTTTACATGTGTAGCTAGTCTTTTCTCTCATGGCAACTAACTACCAACTACCAACTTGCTAACTTCTTTTATGATAATCCACATGAATCTAATAGCCTCGTTTTGGCCTTGCTTTTGTAAGAGCCATTGATGGCTCATGATGATGGATCTAACACTCTAACTTCCTAACCACTAACAAGCTAACGTTACTTTACTTCATGCTTGCCCTTATCGGGTTTTGATGATTTAAGTGTAGCTTGCACTTGTTTGTTGAATTGGGTTGTGATGAGTTACATATGGGTCATGCTTTGAATCACTCTTGACCAAGGACTAGTGACGGCCAATGATACATGTGAGGCAACTATCACTAAGAGGTTAGCATGTTGGTGGAGTCATTAGTAGTTAGTGCCATGAGTTTTCTTTCTTTTTCACTTTGTTTTAAAAATACAATAAAAACCACAAACATATTCTTTTCTATGTTTCCCACTTCTTTGTATTTCACCGTACTTCTCTTTTCATTTTTTTCTTTTCTTTTTTTTTATTATTTAAAACTTTGAAGAATCTTTAACAAACACATGAATCAACCGGTAAAGCTTCTATCACCTCCCATCCTTGTGGATTCGACTCGTTTTAGCCTTTATGTTATAATGGAAGTATCGAGGAAGCCAAAGCACACACACTTTAAATCTTCATTTCAAAACATACACTTTTTGTGCGCGGTTTACCCCGATCAAATTTTGGCGCCATTGCCGGGGATGGGAACGGTTTGATTTCACATTTTTGTTAACTTTTCTTCTTTATTTTTTGGTGTGCAGGTTAATTTTTAGCGTTGCAGAAGTCCACACTTACTCTTGTGTGGTCGGGTAATTCTTGTATATTCTTATTTTCTGCTGCTAAATTTTTTTATTACCTGTACACTGTAAATAATATTAAGAATTAAAATACGGTAATTGGATGCTTTAAAACGGTTTAGACATTTGCATCTAGGCACGTGTCAATTTTCATTCCAATATGCTATATTTTATTCTTGTGTTGTTGTGATATTGATAGGAGGTGTACATATGGCATCGCATATAGCATAGGACAAACACTTCAGTGATTTACTCGCTTTTTTGTGTTCATCTTATCTATATTGCACACTTGCACAAATTAAACTTAAGGGCAAAGCTCAAGACAACATAAGGTGGGGAAGTCATTACTCTCCCTTGGCCCAAAAATCACCTCCCCACTCACATAAACCAAGCCTTAATAAAATTTGCTAGACGTTGGCCCCTTGGGACATCTCGGACTCATTTACGAGATTGACCTAATGGGGAAGTTGTTAGAATTTGACTCTTGCTAAATCGGTGTCTAAGGTTGGAGATTGAGAGGCGAAACCTCAAAGAACGGTGGTTTGGCATAATTAGGCCCGTTGCTCCAGCACGAATACCTCCCACTGATCTTGCCCTTACCTGGCCGATTAACTCGTGGTCAGCTTCCGACAATAGACCCCCCGTAGACAATCTAACCAGTTAGAAGTCGTCTAGGTCTAAGTCAACCCTAGCATAGGCTTGTTTTCTTTTTCTTTTTCTTTTTCTTTGTTTGTTTGTTTGTTGTTTGTTTGTTTTCTTTTTTTGTAAATTGTGAAATGGATTTTAATAACAATAATTCTTTTAATCATGATATAAATCTATATTTCACTCCGATCTCATTTGAATCGGATAACTTCAACCCGACTATGTACAACATGAACCAACAATATATGCCGAGTTGGGATTATCCGACTCAATATGACCCATATCTCCAATCCTATAACCAAGATTTTCAAAATAATTTCTACTTTTCACAGAGTCCATGGGGATTCAACTCCCCTGAGTCAAACTTTCAACCGTCTTGTCCACAATTTTCACAAAGTTCATTCCCTGATTTTGGTTCATATACTCCTTTTCCTGTTCCACCAACCGAAGAAAAATCTGATTTGGAAAGGAGTATAGAAGAGTCCTTACAACAAATGTAAAATTTTCTCAATTCACAATCCTTCCCACATCAAACTCCACATACTCCTTTTCTAGAGCATCCAATTGAAGAAGAATCTGAGCTAGAAAAGCGTTTGGAAGTCTTTTGTGATAGAATGCAAAACATGTTGGACTCCTCATATCAACCAAAATTTCAAGAGACCTACTCATCTTTTTCAGTCTCACCTATGCAAAATGAACAACCATCAATACTGGACTTGAGTATGGAACCCTTGCGTGAGTCCGAGCAGCAATCGCTAAATCTGGTGGACTCACAATTTCACCATAATTTTCAAAATCGACGTCCATACTCATATTATCAAGAAGAATCAATTGCCAAGAGTATGGAAGACATGATTCCAAATCCGAATTCTGTTACCCAACCTATCAGTAGGTTAGACTCAATTATGAGCAATTTGATCAATGAGAGCGAGAAAAATCTTTCTTGTCAACCGTTGACCAATCCTTATATCCCTAACTCCACTGATTGGACCCAAGAATCATGTTCTTTTGAAAACCAAGATTCAATTTCAGAACACACTTTTGAACTTAACCAATCTCCAAGTTATGAAAGTCGCCTGGACAGTTTGGCGAGTTATCCCTTTCCTGAAATTGAAATTGAACCTGAATGTGATCCCAAACCTCATGTTAGTAATTCCATTTCACGTTTTGGTTCAATAATGACCCCGGTATCTTTACCAGATTTTTTCTCTATTCCGGAGTCAACATTGAATCCTGTACCCGTACACCGTGAAATGGAATCACCAATCTCTTATGATCACACTTCATTAATGGGGACAGTGTATGAACATCAATTCTTTGGTTTGGACCCTGTTTTTGAACCAATTTTGACTCTCATTGTTGACTCTCGACTTGATCTGAGTCAACTTCCCGAGTCGGTATCGGTTTTTATTCCTGATCCCTTTGAGTCCAAATCCATCATTTTCAAAAATCATACTTCATTGTTGGACAAGAATGTTGACAAAAATGACTCAATAATTATTTTTAAAAATTGGAAATTAGATGGAGATAATTTTTTAAATAAAACCATTCAGTCCATCATTCGTTTACTGGGTCATATTAGAGAGGTCATTGGTGGGTTCCTGCAAGATCCACGCCATTTTGATTGGGTAGCAACGCTTGGCCCAATCAGACCACCACCGGAGCCACCACCATGAGGTAAATTTTCTTCTCTCCCATTTATTTCACGTATATACACATTCACGATGCATTGAGGATAATGCGTGAGATAAGTGTGGGGGAGGGTTTACTAACATAGTTAGTTTTACATTTTCTTTCTTTTACACTTCTTTTCAAAAAAAAATTTTCTTTTCTTTTTACAAAACTTTTTGAAACAAGAAAAATAGTTTTTGATTTATTTTTAAGAAAATTAAGATTATCTTAGGAATTAGGAAGACCTAAAATTATGAAATTTTAAACCAAGTCAAAATAATAGATCTTGTCTAAATTATAGGATAAGAAAGTAAGATTGAAAAGATAATTTGATCTTGAATTTTTGCCTTAGATTTATGCACTCCACACTTACACAATTTTTGGGATTGAAACAAAGACTAAAAATGCCATAAAAATATATATTAAAAAAATTATGATAATAAAAATCACTTATTGAAGTTGGGTAATTATGCCTCAAGAAGCATGATTATTCATACCTAAAATGGTGAACAAAAAATAAAATAACCCCCTTTAGTTTTGTGGCCTTGTTTACTCGAGTCCTTAAGTCCGAGGGATGTTTTCTCATCTGGTGTCCTAAGACCATCTGGTTTGGGAGTCACCGGCTAAAGGCTCATTACCGGGGTAAATAAGAAAGCCTAAGAAAACTAAGGGAAGAAAAAAGAAAAAAATAAAAAATAATATATATTAAATAAATGGCATGAAAGTTTGAGTCGATATCCCAAAAATCTTCACAGTTCACAAAGTGCATATTTTTCTAAGAGTTTTATGAAAGATCAAAAAGTTGATTCAATTTTAAATCTTACATTTAATTTATAACAAGATTTTTTGCATTTTGACTTAGTTTAAGAAAGAACAATTTCTGGTTAACCTATGACCTTGGATCACATATAATTTCGCAAAAAATATTTCAACACTTTTCTCTATTTTCAAAATGTGTTTTCAAAATACTAACATTTGATTTCTTTGTTTATGGATTTTGTCGGAGTAACCGCTGAAAACCCTCAGGAGACAAAACTCCTCCTCTAGGAGAAACTTAGAGGTTTAACGGCTTGTTGCACATGCTCAGTGCAATCGCGTCACCTACGAAAGTGGTGTAATAATTTTTTTAGTTTTTATTTTGCTCGGGACGAGCAAAAGATAAGTGTGTGGGTGTGATTAGTCTCTAATTTTGCATAATTTTCATCACATTCTCATATTTATTTAATAATAAATTCTGCTAATAATACCTTGCTTTCTTGATTCTAGGTCCATGGTGTGCAATGATGAAGAAGACCCTAAATCACCATTTAATTGGTGATTAAAGGCCTATTAAGATAGCCATTGATCTAGGAGGCTGATTTCGTCAAAATCAGGGGCTGGAAACTAAAACCGGGCACAGGGCCTGACAGGGGACAGACGGGACCGCGCGCGGCTTGAAGCGCCGCACGCGCGACCCTAGTATGGCCGCAGAAACGTGGCCTGGGCCGCGTTTCCGCGACCGTATGGCCGCGGCCCCGGCTGCGTTTAGGGCCAGGGCCTGTCCCCTGGCCCCCCTCTTCCCTCGTGGCTATAAATACCCCCTGGGTTCCAGAGAAGCAAGATATACAGAGTTTAGGGTAGTTTTTCATTCCATTTTGTAGTTTAGTTTAGGTTAGGTTAGTTCTTCTTCTCCCTCTTTGTATTTTCCATTTTGTAGATCTTGTAATAGGGAGAGAGAGTGGTTCATGCTTGGAATGCAAGAGTGCTTGTAATAGAAGGTGACAATCTATGAAAGGTGCTCCCTTTACCTCTCTATGTTTTCTTCTCTCTAATCTCTTTTACATGTATAGCTAGTTTTTCTCTTATGGCAACTAACTACTAACCACCAACTTGCTAACTTCTTTTATGATAATCCACATGAATCTAATAGCCTCGTTTTGGCCTTGCTCTTGCAAGAGCCATTGATGGCTCATGATGATGGATCTAACACTCTAACTTCCTAACCACTAACAAGCTAACATTACTTTATTTCATGCTTGCTCTTATCGGGTTTTGATGATTTAAGTGTAGATTGCACTTGTTTGTTGAGTTGGGTTGTGATGAGTTACATATGGGTCATGCTTTGAATTGCTCTTGAACCAAGGACTAGTGATGGCCAATGATACATGTGAGGCAACTATCACTAAGAGGTTAGCATGTTGGTGGAGTCATTAGTAGTTAGTGCCATGAGTTTTCTTTCTTTTTCACTTTGTTTTAAAAATACAATAATAACTACAAACATATTCTTTTCTATGTTTCCCACTTCTTTGTGTTTCACCATACTTCTCTTTTCATTCTTTTCTTTCTTTTCTTTTCATTCTTTAAAACTTTGAAGAATCTTTAACAAACACGTGAATCAACCGGTAAAGCTTCTATCGCCTCCCATCCTTATGGATTCGACTCGTTTTAGCCTCTATGCTATAACGGAAGTATAGAGGAAGCCAAAGCACACACACTTTAAATCTACATTTCAAAACATACACTTTTTGTGCGCGGTTTACCCCGATCATTCTACATGCTACTTAGGACTCCTAACCTTCTAATGTCCATAGAGTTCTGCTAGTGGTACAAAGATCTCAACTCCAACCCATTAGGGTTTAATATCAATTCACTTAGGACTAAGCTTATTTTTAAGTGACTGAAGCAAAAAGCGACAGAGCTTGACCAAGGAAAGCGAGTTCGGGCTTGGGCCTCTCGATATTCTTAGCTGAAGTTGGTAGTAAAGTTTCAGATGCTGAGAGTCCTTGCTTTGAGGATGTTATTGGTGGTGGAGCTGGCTTTTAGTGGAGCCGACGAAGCTCCGCTTGAGGAAGAGGAAGAAGACCCCGATACGCACTTCAAATGGAAGTGGAAGGAACCAGAGCCAAAGGGGCTTACTCATAAGGAGCCTACTCGAAAGGAGCCTCGCAAGAAGCAAGTGGTGAAGAAGGATCACCGAGACACTCAAAAGGTTTCTATCGCTGTAGAAGGCGAGTCAGTGGCAGAAATCCCTCCTCCTTTAATTATCAGATTGCCTAGTCGGGGAGGGACTCTGAGGGAGCCTGCTCAGGTTCCCGGTAAGATAAATTTTCTTCACAACATTTTCCTTCATCATTTTTACTTCCATGATTAATTGTTTTGTTTCTTAATCTTGGATGCAGACAAGGAACTCTGGGTGGAGAAGAGGAAAAACTCGACACTTTCTTCACCTATAAGGAGGGGGGTGAAGTGACATACTTTATCTCTGAAGGTCTTCAGGATCAAGAGCTTGATGTTGGGGCTTCTGGTGGGACTATCACTGCTTCTGAAAAAGGTAAGGTCGCCACAAAGGAGATGAATTTGAAGACATGAAGATTCTCGACAGTTCAGAAGAAAGAAGATCGATCGTCGAGCCACATACCAGGGAACTAGCTACCAGGGAAGCTTTTGTTGAAACCACTACTGCTGAGAGCATTATGCCCCCTGAAATTGCACTAGAGGATGTGACCGGTAGCAAGGTGAATTCTCCAATAGCCCCTGCGGTTGAGGTATCTTCGGTTAACCCTGTTGCTGCTGAGGATACTCTCTTAGAGGTTCCCACACTGAGGCTACCCAAGCTATGATAATCAGCACTAAGGTTGCTATTGTTGACATCTCAGCTATCTCAGGTAATGATCATAAGAGTTCAGCAATTAATTTTCATATGCTATTTTTTAAATCCCGGAGTTTTTGAAGAAATCCCAGCATTGAGTGCTCCAATCACGAGGCCATCTCAGGAGGAGACAACTGCTCCCATCATATTAGACAGTGAGGAGATTGACATTCAACGTCAACTCTTGTCCATTGATGACTTGATGGCGACCGACGAGACGGCGTCTGCATCTTCCACCACGCCAACTATGGAGTAGATTGGGCTTCAGCTTGAGTTCACTAGCGGGCCGGTCTCCATTCCTGCCACATTTTCAGCTCCAGCTACTACTAACTTGCAATTGATTATCACCTCAAAATCTCTGACACTAGTTGTTGATCTGGACCCAATGATTACCAGCCCTACTTCTCTTGTAACCCGCATGCTTCTTTCTCTGAAGACTCCTCTGTCGTCTGTTTCCTCTGTTACGCTGACAGTTGCTCCCATGATGCCTTCAACAATTGTGACCACCAACATCACAGAGACTTCTTCTTCAAGGCTTACTCGCTCGCTCGAAGTGCTAGAAGTAGAGAAGAAGTTCGTGCCAGAGATGATTGACACCTTTTGCAAGAGTTTTGAAGCGATAAATCTCTTTGGTGTTAAAAGGTTCGACCAGTCCGTTCGAGTTTCTGAAGGTGGTCCTCACTAAAAATATAGAGACCATCAGAGACTTTGGGGAACTGATCACGCTGCCTCCCTGGAGCTAAGAGTGGAAAATCTCGAGAAAGATATAGGTGAGTGGCGTCACCTGAATAGCTCGAGTCGACTCCCTTCATTGAAGAGGAGCTCAAGCGTCTTTCTGAACATATGCAGAAGACTTATGCAAAGACACAAAAGGAAATGAAAGTAGACTCCCATGGGTTGAAATCCCTAAAGGCTGAAAAGGTCAAAATTGCTGATGTAATTGATGCTTCCAACAACGCACTAATAGAAAGGGCCAAGTTTCTCATATCTAAAACTGAGTCGTTGCGTATAGAGGAGACTGCTCAGTTAGAATAGCTGAATACCCATAGCGATCAACTCCTTAAGTTGGAGGTAGAGAAGAAAGCAGCGATAGTAGAAACTCAGGCTCGATTGGCTCGACTGGCGGCTTTTAATCAAGAAGATCTAAAGTCGCAGGATCTTGCCAAGTCCGAAGAGAATAAGAAATAAAAACTGTCTTCTCTTGAGAATAAACTCAGATCATACGAGAGACGAGTTTAATGAATCTTCAATGTATCTCTTCTTTTGAATTAATAAAATATTTGCTTTTTGATTTATTTTCTCTTCTCAACACCTTCTTCCTTGTTTGCTTATGTAATTACCCATCAGTAATATGAGTCTCCCATAGAGGAAAACTTGGTATACAAGTTCTTTATAAAAATGGTGAAAATTCACCAAGTAGAACTCCCGAAGAAATTGCAATTGTGACTAAAATCATTCAGAGACTAAGAACATGATAAAATCAGTCAAATATGAGAATCCATTGGGGATTAAAAAAGGGTAGATTTAGAAATCCGTTAGGGATCACTAAAACCAATGGTTCACTATTCAGAGGTGACAGGCTAGACATAACAGTAAAGAAAGAGTCCTTTCTAGACTTAAAAGATTAGATCTGGGCATCTGTCAGTTCAGAGGGGCAGACTGAACATAATTGATTAGGAATCCCCAGACACAAAATTTTGTCGTTCAGAGGTGATGAACTGAACATAATTACAAAGAAGGGTGAGATTCGGTAATCAACAGCTCAGAGGTGATGAACTAGACATAACTTATTAGAAATTACCAAACTTGGAGTGTTTACTGTTCAGAGGTGACGAACTGGACATAACAGTAAAGGAAAAGTTGAACTCAGCTTTAGGGACTTCTATATTCAGAGGTGATAAACTGGACATGATAGACTAAGACACACTAAATTTTGAATCTACTGCTAGAGGTAGTCGTATTAACTTAGCAGCTAGCCCACTGGGACTGCAAGGGTGAATTGAATCTGGACACCTATTAGTTAAGAGGTGACAAACTAGATATAACCAATTAAGGGACACCGGGCTCACAATTTTCTATTCAGAGATAGTCGTATTAACTTGACAGCGAGAACTCCCGCCCTGATGGGGAAAAGAGCAAAAGGTTATGGACTCGTCTGTTTAGAGGTGGTAAACTGGACATGACAATTTGAGTATCATAAAAGGGAAGAGATTTAGGCACTCGTCGGTTCAGAGGTGATAAACTGGACATAACCTATTAGGAGTTACTAGACTCAGAGCCCTGTCGTTCAGAGGTGGTGATTGGACATAACGGTAAGAAATAGTAGCCCTTACTGGACTAAACGATGAGACTTGGCTATCTTCCAGCCCAGAGGTAATATGGACATAACCGATTAAGAAGCCACTAAGCTCAGAGTTCTGCCGTTCAGACGCGATGAACCGGACATGACGCAAAAGGAGTCATTCCATTGGAGTATCCTATTTGATTATAAATTCTGTGGGAAAATTAGCGTTTTCTTGAAGAATTATTTGGAATAAATAGTCAGAGGTATAATGTTAAAATGACAACCGAAAAGTCCACCAGCTACTGAAAAGTGTAATAAGATACTCGTTGGGGGAGTTAAAAAAATGAATCTCATAAGAGATTATAGAGAGTTTAGTGTTCTCTAAGATGTCAGAGGTAATCCTTATTGTGATATAAAGAACTCAAGGGGATTCATTAGAGATATAATTATTCCCTAAAAAGTTGTCAGATGTAAACATTAACATAACAACCAAATTTCTGGCTCGAGAATTAAAAGGAGATTTTGTCCGAAGTGATTATGACAACTTTTGCACTTGAGGATTTGTAAAAGTAACTTGTCAGAGGTGTGATGTTAACTTGACAAGGATTCATTTACTGTTAGAGGTGTTTGAACATAACAGCAATTTGAGTGGACCTGTCATTCTATTGAAGGGAATGGCAAGTGGAGTTTGATCCACTATGATATTAGAAAGATCCGCTAGGGATATTCAAAAAGTTTTACTGTCAGATGCGTGAGCTTTAAACATGACAGTTCTGATCTACAATTCATCTTATTAAGAAAATGAATACAGCCTTTTGAGGTCCTATCGTTCCACAGACGGGAGTTGGTAGGAGACTTTGGGGGGAAGACAGGATCATGTCCCTTAAAATTTTTAGCAAATTCTCAGCTATCAACGGGTTTGGTATGTCTTTACCAACTACCGTTTGAGTTGGGCTAGCTATGTTATTCCCCTCAGCATGATGAGTTATCGTGGACTTTCGTTGGGCTTAACTTTCCCCCTATCCTTAGCCGTTAGAGGTGTAAGATCATTTTATTACTTTGTGCAACATGGTGCACTTATCGGGCTTTCTCTTCTATAGTCTTACTGGGGATTAAAGAGAAAAATAAAAAATCCATCGGGATGTCAGCTAGAAACTGATGTTCCTCATGGAATCCTTTCTGAAGTCTTCAATGTTGACATCATGCGGTACTGTCTCCTGATGTTCAATCGGCTTGACTTTGAGAGGACACTTAATAATCAGAGGTGTAGTGTTAACTTGATCATGGATAATATTTCTTCAAGAATTTGCTATTGATCGGCATCATAAGCGTGTCGCCATTCAGATTTGACAGGCAGAATGCTCCATTTGAGTAAACTGACTCTACTATAAATGGTCATTCCCATTTGGGTTGAAATTTTCCTTTGGACTTATGTGTCATGACCATAGGTCGTCTGAATCTAAACCAAATCTCTCTTCTGAAAAATTCTCTCTTTGACCTTTTTGTTAAAGGCCTTTGAGATTCGAGTCTGATAAAACTCAGTACGCTGTTGAGCTTGTAACCGCTTCTCGTCTAGTACTTCAGGTTCTTGGAGACATAACCATTGGTTGTCTTCATCAGTTATCTTGATCGTTAGAGCAACACGAAGTGATAGTATTTGAATCACTAAGGGTATGACTGCTTCACACCCATACGCCAGAGAAAAAGGCATATTGCCTGTTGGAGTTCGGACCGTCGTTCGATAGGCCCAAAGATATTTACTAAGCTTCTCGTTCCAATCTAATTTACTTGTGGAGACGAACTTTTTGAGGAGCTTAATTATTGCCTTGTTGAATACTTCTGCTAACCTATTGGCAGCGGGGTTATATACAGTCGAGGCGACATTCTGAATTCGGTATTTATCACAAAACTGATAGAATGATTGGCTCACAAATTGAGGACCGTTGTCATGGATGATCCTTCGAGGGACACTAAATCAATGGATGATATGGTATTTGATGAAGTTGATAACGTTATTCATTTTAACTTTAGCGAGCGGTACAACTTTTGCCCACTTTAAAAAGTAATCAGTTATTGCAAGAATGAACCGATGACCTCTAACCGATGGAGGACTGATTGGTCCTATTACATCAATTCCCAAGCTTCGAATGGACATGCTGCGACTATGAGGTGGAGAAGCTCCGGGGGTTGGTGTATAAAATTCGCATGGATTTGATAGGCCTTACACCTTTTTGTGTACTTAACCGCGTCAGCGACCATAGTCGGCCAATAATAGTCGAGTCGATGCAATCAGTCCTTGAGCTTCAGAGCTGGTTGATGAACTCCACATTTGCCATCGTGAGCCTCTTTAATTACTTCTTGTGCTTCTGGATTGAATAGACAATGAAGAAGCATACCGTAATATGAATGGCAGTATAGCGTCTTTACCACTGCATCATAGTAGAACCGAGTAGATCTTCGTTGAACAAACACCACTTCCTGGGGTCATCAGGAAATATGTCGTGCAAGGCATAGTCGATGATTGGGAATCACCAGTCCCTCGGTTCGAAGTTTATCAAGATTGTATGAACTTCGCTAACCTCTAAACCGTACTTCAGATAGAAGAGATGACGAGTTGCCACCATAAGATTGTAAGTGGTATCTGCGGGTAAAGCCAATGTAGCTGCCAGCACAACTAGAGTATCTGCCTTCGTATTTCGAAGGTGAGATACATGATTAATATAGAAGCCATCAAACATATTGGCCAACTAAACGGCTGCATGGTGATAAGGTATCAAGTATTCATAACGGACCTCATATTCTCATATAATCTGATTAACAATTAACTTGGAATCACCATAAGCTTCAGGGTACTGTACTCCAATTTTTGTTGAGTGAGCTGAAAGCCAATGAGCAAGGCATTGTACTCATCTCTGTTGTTGGAGTAAGGTTCTGTTAGTGCATATGTATGAGAAAGGACGTGATTCTCAGGTGAGACAAATATCACCCCCACCCTAGCGACAATCTTGCCACTTGAGCCAGTTCTTGATGCACCATCAAAGAATATTTGCCATACACCATCGCTTGAAGTCATATTGGCTTTGATGATTTCATCCGGATAGATTCATGTAGCTTTGAAGTCTCCGACAATGAATGATCTTAAGAAGTCTGTGAGGGCTTAGCCCTTGATGTTTTTCTGGGTTATGAAGGTCATGTCATATTGGACAGTAATATGGCCCAATTAGCCAATCTAGAGTTCAGAGAACTTGGCTTTATCATAAGAATCCGTAGAGAATTGACTCTTGAAATGACAAGAATGATCTGCCCGACCAAGTAATATCATGTTTTCTGGATGGCAAAGACGAGAGCAAGGCACTTCTTTTCGACTGGGTTGTCGCGACTTTCAGCCTTAATCAAGGTTCTGTTAAGATAATAGATGGTTTTCTCGACACCTTCATCATTTTTTTGTACGAGTAGAACACCTAAAGAATGATCCATGGCTCTTACATAGAGTAAGAATGACTTTCCTAAAACAGGAGATGCTAGGACCGGAGACTTAGTGAGGTATTCTTTGATATCCTCAAAAGCTTTTTAACAAGTATCATCCCAAACAAAAGATACGCCCTTGTTTATTAGCCGAGTAAACGGTTGACAGTGACCCGACTGATTTACGATGAATTTACAGATATAGGCCAGTCTACCTTATAGACCCTTAAGTTCTTTAAGATTCATTGGAGGCTGCATATCTTGGATGGCTTTGATCTTGTCAGGGTCAAGATGAATTCCTTTGGATGTGATAATGAATCCAAGAAACTTGTCACTTGAAACTTCCAAGAAAGACTTTGTTGGGTTCATCCTCAGCTGGTGAGCCCGCATGGGATCGAACATCATCCTCAGATCATGGAGATGGTTATTTTTGTTATGACTTTTGATTGCAATATCGTCAACATAGCACTCCACTGTCTTTCGTAGGTGATCACGAAAGATTGTACTCATTGCACATTAGTAGGTTGCACCTGTGTTTTTTAAGCCGAACGGCATTACTGTATAGCAAAACACACCTAACAGGATTCAGAATGACGTATACTTTTCATCATCCGGGTACATTTTGATTTGATTGTACCCTGAAAAGCCGTCCATAAGAGACATCCTTTCGAAACCACATGTATTGTCAATCATGACATCAGTGATGGATAACGGAAATTCGTCTTTAGGGCAGGCTATATTAAGATTGCGGAAGTCGATATAAAGTCGAACCTTTTCGTTCTTTTTAAGGACGAGCACAATGTTAGCGTCCCAGTCTGAATGTTGTTCCTCTTGAATTAAGCCATATTCGATAAGTTTTTAAACTTCACCTTCGATTGCCTCCATGATGTCAGGTCGGAACAAACATTGATATTGTTTGACCGGCTTAGCATCCTGTTTGATGTTGAGACGACATGGCCACCTGAGGATCGAGACTAGGCATGTCTTCATAGCTTAAGCAAAGACATCTATATGTTCTTTTATAAGAGATATAAGGTCTTTCTTCTCCATTGGCGATAAACTTTCACTTATAGAGATGAGCTTCAGGTGTGTCTGATCCCCCACATCGATTTGGATTACTTTATCCTCCGTAGGAAGATCGTGTTGCTGAAAACGCTTCTCCCATTGAAGATCAAGATGTTGATCCAATAGATCAGTGTCGAATGGCTCAATATCCTCTTCTCATTCCCCCTGACTGGTTAATGTCATGTTGACAAAGAGTTTCTTGAAGGCAACCCCCACACTTATGTCAGATTCTCAATCTAATAAATCTGGAAATGTGATGGTAGAGACTTTTCAGATTCTGAATCAGATTGAATGGATGGAGTAATGTACCCCAACCCCCTACGAGTCTGATCGTAGTAGTTAGCAGGTTTTCCTTTTAGTTCAAAAGGTTGTAGAGGGATGCGTCATCCCTTTTTGAAATTCAAGCCTTCATCATGACATAAGTCATATCCCATTTCTTTATCATACGGTGCGCCGACCGTGCATAGTAAAAGAATTATGGGGGCTCCAAGTCTTCGTCTGAATCATTGGATGTAGTAATTCAATATCAGATTTTGCCAAATATGATTGGCAATTGATCCTTCTAAGAAGGTGAAACTACAAACACAGATCCATCATTCTCCTCTATGTGCATGCATGTCATCGATATGGCAGAGGCATGTGTAGAGGACTCATGCCAACAGGACTATTTACATCATCACAACATAAAGAACAACCAAATTGACATTTTCATTAAGGACCCATTCGTCGTCATCGTTGGCGAAATTATTACAATCAGGATCACTAAGATATGCTATAATTGGTTCTTCATCAAAAGAAACCGCTAGATTGTCTCCTGATTCTGAGTCCGCTTAGTTGCCGCTATCGATGTCATCTGGCAATAGTTTTTCACCACTTTACTATTCTCTTTATAAAGTTGAGAATCAGTGAAGTAGTTCTCAACTCCTTTGATCAGCTAAGTTTCCGTGAACACCATCCTAACCATCGTCTTGTCATCCACATATTTAAAGCATTGATGGAGTGTGGAGGCACAATCCAGTTGGCATGGATCTAATACCATCCAAGTAAGAGATTGTAAGACGTGTCAGTGTCAATGACATAACGCGTCACTTCTGATTTCAAGTCTCTAATTTGGCACCATAGACGAATCTTACCCAGGGGTGACTACTCCTAACGCTGAAGCCAATATGGTCGTAGTCGTAGTTGACAACCTGCTCAGTAGGATGTTGAGAAAATAAAGAAGTCTTTTGAGGATAATGCTTAAAGCAGACCCCGGGTAGACTTGAATTCTCTCGATGTGTGTGGACCCAATGTACTCTGTGTAGTACAAGGGTCTGTCATGTTGATTATCCTTAAGGAGCATGTCTTCAGGAGTAAAGGTGATGCATGGTACTTGCTGTTGTACCATATGACACTGGGGACATGAAGCTCCATCATCCTTTGTAGGGATTGAAGACACTTGGGTCAGAAATGATTCTGAATCAGCAAGTGCATCCCTAAGTGCCTCTCTCATTTTCTTCGAGAGACGGAGTAGCTCGTGCAAGGTAATATGAGCCAGAATATTGGCCAATTGCGTCAATATGTCAAAGTGGAAAGAAGCATTAAGTCCTTAGGAAGGATTCTTCAAGGATTCATCAAACAAATCTCCTTCTGCTTCTCTTTGTCTTTAGGGACTGGGGCATAGACAGGTGCAGCGGTTCCCGATGTCATTGGTGGCTGTGCCTCATCGGGTATCTGGTCGTATTGTCGCAAATAGTGTTTGCCAGAACATGTGCCCACCGACTGCAAGATAGCGGGCTGTGTTGCTAAGGCAAGCTTCTCTTCTTCCAAGTCACTGAGAGAGGCTATAGTTACAGAGTCATCATCTGTTGCGAGAGAGACGGCATTGCATAACTTGCCTTTGAGCTTGAACTTACTAGTTTCCCATTGCTCATCTTTGATAACATCTGGGTGGACCCACATGATCCTCCAAATTCTATCATTATTGGAATGAGGCCCTTAGCTTTCTTCTTTTCAGCCATTGGATTGATGATGTCCAATCTGGCCTTAAGAACTGAGAACAATCAATCTTGGACAGTCATCTTCAGGAAGGTCTCGAAATTAAAAGTCATCATATTGGCGTTGACTTTCTTTTGTTCTAACTTGATAGTCAAAACTCCAATATTCACCAATGCTTGATTTTGTCCTTAAGGACAAAGCATCGGCTGGTAGGGTGATGCACTATCCTATGAAAAGAGGCAGCAGTTGGGATCAATTGTACGCCTCACTTCATTAGGACGCCGAACTTCGGGTAACTTGAGCTTATTACCCTTGTGAAATGAGTGGACACCTATTCATCTTTGAAGGAGTACACTTTTGGCGAAAAATTAAACTCCTGATTGTTGTTGGCGCCACTCTTCTGTTTGGTTGAGCTGCCCCTGATAACTCAACTATCATGGTTTCCTTTCCCTTTGATTGGGAAGATTGGGCTGCATCACGTCCTGTGGTGTTGACACCCCACTTGCTCTTGGGCACTGAGGGCTTAAACTTCTTAGTTGATTTCTCAGCTATCTCATCTTACTCAACAAGCTCCTTTCATGTATGAACTTTGACAGCTTCCATACGAACTTTCACTCTGTCGAGAAAGTTATGCCGGCATATCTGAAACAACATGGGCAATGGCATACTAGCGGGGCACATAAGAGAAAGGTTGTTGAATCTCTCAATGTATTCCCGCACAGATCCTCTTACTTTCAGGACCGTCGAGAGGAGCTTGTCCATAGTCACCTTGGTATCATCCTCGTAGAATTGAGAGAGAAACAAGATTTTCAGGTTAACCCAAGAATTGATGGAGCCGCTGGGCAAGCTCCTAAACCAATCAAAGGTTACCCCCTTAAAGGTGCCGATGAATAGTCTAGCCGTGATGGCATCATTATCCATTACATTACCAGTCTAAAATCAGAAGTAATAGATGTGCTAGTTGGGTGAGCTTTTTTCATCGTACGTGTGCAGCGTAGGTGGCTTGAACTTTGGTGGGTACGGCACCGAATCCCATTCCTACAGGTAAGGATGAGTCATCCTACTTTCTTAAGTTCATCCCTCTGAGTTAGGGATGCGATCTGAGCTTGAATGCTTTGATAAGCTCGGCATCGATTGAGGAGCTTTACTTTGACTTCTCAGTTTTAAGATGTTCATTGTTGTTATTCTCCTCTTCATCACGATTGCTACCAGCTGTGTCGTCATTATTCCGGTTGGTTAAGAGCTGAGCCAACATATGTTGAATGTTATCCAAGGCTTCTTGCTGGACCCTATAATTCTGCTCTTGTGCCTCTATTCGCCGACGGAGATCATCATCATTGTTGTCAGCCATGTTGGCTGATATAAGCCCCATTCGCACCGAGCTGATGGTAGCTAAAGAAGCATATCCACTAGCCTCCTCCTTATCATCAGACCATTAGAAAAGGTTTCTCAATGGTGCCGGTGATACAGCCCCTGTGGATGAAGAAGGTTATCCATAGCTGAGGGGTATTGCTACCGTGGAGCGAGTACCTTCGAAGGCACCCTCTTGCTCCATCAAAACCTAACTTAAGCCGGGGCTATAATCAGAGTGCGAGGAGCTAGCTAGAGGAGTAAAGTCCCTTATCTCCTTCATCGAGACCAAAAATAGATCCCTTCCTCTACTTATCATGTTAACGAGGCAGTTGTAAGGTGAAATACCCTTGTTGTCTTATTCTTCTGAGACTTGGGTTTCTCAGAAGTTTGAACCAATAACCGATTGAATATTAATTGCTGGCTTGGAGGAGACATTGTAGAGATTGTCCTCAAACAACAATGGACAGAGTGGACCATCACAAGTAACACGCTGTCTGCCCATATTGGGATGACGAGACGTGAACTGACTCTTCAGAGCGGAGTTTCCGCTTATGGTTCAAAAATTCTCGTAATTCAGTATTAGCTGGGCTTAACCAATCCAACACGAAGACTTGATGAGGTTGAGAGTTAGCCTGTTTAGGCTGAAAAGCCCTAGGCCTAGCCTTGAGAATGGCTTTCTTGGATGTAGGCGAAACTAGAATAGATTTGCCTAAAGAGGCGAAGCTACTTTTTTAGCTCTGCCTTTGAAGGCGAACTTAGCTCTACTTAGCAGAGTTCTTTCCTTGAGCGAGGCTTAAATAGGCTCGCTGTTAGCACTCAGTGGTGCTTCATTTTTAATCTCGCAGCTAAGATCATTAGCACTTAATGATTTAGTTCTAGCCATGCAGTTGAGAAAGCACTTAGTGCTGGCAGCTGGAGCGAAGCTGCATCAGCAACGCTATCAGCACACAGAGGGTGCTTTGGCCTTAGCCTCGCGTGATGGGCGAGATGAACTCTGCGAAGAGCTGAGTTAGCTTCGCATTAAGCTTTGTCAAGAGATTTTCTCTAGCCTCGCTTGCGACTAAGGATTTTGTAATCCACATAGCCTTGGCAGATGCTGTTTTAGGTTCGCCAGGAACCTTTATAGCCTCGCACGCTACGTTAGCACACTGGCGCGAGGCTATATTAATCTCTATTGAGACTCTGCTAGACTCAAATAAAGTTTGTTTAGCCTCGCCAAGGCTGCAGTTGGCTGGCAGAAAGCCTTACTTGTCTCAATAGAGACTTGCTTCCAAGAGGTAGCCAGAGGGGATCTGGCTACGCTGACCTTCCCGTTCTTGCGCATATCTAGGGAATTTGTGCTACCCCCAGAGAGAGATTGTTCAAATTTTTCTTGGTCAAAGTGGATGACCATTTCTCAACAGTAGACCCAATATTGCATTGCGATACTTGATTCTCAGTAGTGAAAAATGTCGTCCCCAGCGGAGTCGCTATCCTGGTTTTCATTGATTTGCAAGAGGGAAAACTTACAAAATTGAGAAGAAGATTACAAATAATTGAGCAAAAAAATGAAAAATTACACGTAGAACTCTCCTCTGAGATTTTTGGGGAAGTGTGCTGGTAGAAGTCTAGTCAGCACGCGATCACTTTGTTTCGTTGACGATGCGATTGATTGAGTCTTAAGAATTTCCTTCTCGCTTGGTTCCGAAAATTCCTTGAGAGTGGAAGAGCATAGGGAGTTAGCACCTGAAATTAAAGAACTAGATCTCTGAAAGCTTGAAAGTTAGAATAATTTCTTGATTTGCCAAAACTTTAGAATGTGCTTGCCCAAATGCTGCTTTCTTTTTCTGCTCAAAATGTTGCTGCCCTGAGCTTATTCCAAGAATGAACTATTTATTGGTTCTTAGGGGTGTAACTGCCCTTAGGTTTCAGCAAGACTGATACAGTCTGCTAGCCTCGCGCCCGAGGCTATTATGAGCTTCGCTTGAGGTATAAGCTAAATACAAGCCTCGTGTGAAGCAAGATAGGTTCGCGCGAGCCTATTTATAGTCGCTTGACCCGGCTATCTCCACTTAATGTGGGACGAAGTGGGCGGGTGTAACCGTCCACTTAAAGTGGCATTAACCCCACTAAAGTAGTGGGGTCAACCCACTAATAATTTGGTCAACTGTTGACCTAGCAAGCCCTCCAGCAGGGGTGAGTAAAGCTTCAAGCAAAGTTAGAATTAGTTTCAGGGAAAGCTACAAGTTAGCACTCTGTAGAGCTCTGAAGAGCTTCATACGAAGCTATCACGAAGTTTCAGGCGAAGCTAGAATTAGCTTCAGGCGAAGCTACAAGTTAGCTCTTTGTGGAGCTCTGTGACGCCCCGATCCCGCGGGTATTGAGACGCCACTGCGACGTATATACGCAGGTGCCCTCACGTATATACGCTAAGCGTCAGTACAGGCAAGAATCAGAGTGCAGAAGCACAGTGGTCATATACATTCTAACAGAAAAATATAAGTACATAGTTATCACAGAGAGTGATACAATACTACAGGAATATTACATCAACAAAAAATACAAAAGTACATCATATGAAGAGATATACAAAAGATGAGAGGTGCTCACGAGCAGCAAGAGGGGTCTCGAGAACCAAACAGGAGAGGAACTGGGAGGAAAAGCTGCAGCGATAATCCAAGCTTTTGCTGCGCTCCGATCGTCACGGAAGGATCCGCTGTGCACTCTGATCAGCTACAACAAGGTCACCAAGGTCCAGTCTCTAGGATCTGGACATGAGAATACAGGGTTGTCAGACGCAACCTTGCGAGTACATATAATAAAGCTAAATAGCGTGCATAATAGGTACACGTATACATGATCAAGTGATGTGGTCTAAGTATACAGGTACAAGTAATAACAAATAACATAAGAAAATTAAAGGAACGATAGTAAATCATATATATATCGATGAATCTGAAACTGAAAAGATACATAGAAGGCAGTATGAAGAGCATAAGTACATGCGATAAATAAGTTAAACATGCGATAAATATAAGTATGGACAAAACTAGTTGTACAAGCTCAGATTATGGATTCATGGGACTGATCGTTAAGGGGATAATCCAAACAAGAAAACTCTCATTTATATACCACATATCTCATGTCGCCATCCTCTGAGTTTATACAACTTGAGTTGCTCTAAGAATAACTGAACTATAGTGTATCTGGAGTAATCATCATGTGTCATAAAGCAAGGTGTCAACTCAGGGAATAACATTATAACTGGAATATAAAGGTGTTGCATTTTAATTTATCCAATAATAATAATCAGTACCGTTTGATATTTCAGTCGCCTCCCTACCAGCGCCTCACATCACCGATAGTCCATACTAGAGTTCTCACTCTATAGAACTTACCCGGGTCTGATATGTGAGTGCCAGGACCCGAACGAAGGAGAGACCAAATATCACACGTTCCTAATATTATTACTGTTTGGTTGTTTTATGTTATTCATCCGATCCATATGATTTTGTATGTGCTACCGGCACACATACATCCACTTATGAATAAGACGAGTTATTTTGGAAACTGATAAATCTGATTGCTCATATTTATAGTGGGTCCCGTCTCTGCCCGGGACTAGCTCAGGAGTACATGCTACTGTTTCTGAGGACTTATCATTACGCGCCCCACACGACACTTCAGATTCAGGCTATTGCTTCTGGGGACTTATCATTACGCGCCCCACACGGCACTTCAGATTCAGGCTACTGCTTCCGAGGACTTATCATTACGCGCCCCGCACGACACTTCAGATATATCACCATTATAAATATGATATCATACCGGTTTCCATCAGTTTCCCCTACCCCAGTGTAAGTTGAGTACTTTATTATATATATTGCCAAGATAATGTCCATAAGGTGTCCACGGTAATCCAATAACCATGATTATCTAATTTTGGGGATTAACAGGAGTATAATATCAGGAGTCTCCCTGTTACAAGGGTTCAGGAGTACAGGAGCTCAGGAGTACAAGAGTTTAGGGGTACCAAATGTCTGGTAACAATATAATAATCATGCCAAGTCTCCATAAAAGTGATAGTTATGAATATGCAATATAATACAGGTGCCACAATATCAGGTCAAGTGTCCAGTGTTATTATATCAGGTGTCAGATATTAGGCAATAAGTATAGCATGGCAAGTACCGGTGTCAGATATCAAGTAATAAGTATAGCATGGCAAGTATCGGTATCAGATATCAAATAATAGGTATAGCATGGTAAGTAT
Source organism: Agave tequilana (assembly GCA_038442645.1). Taxonomy (NCBI): domain Eukaryota; kingdom Viridiplantae; phylum Streptophyta; class Magnoliopsida; order Asparagales; family Asparagaceae; genus Agave; species Agave tequilana. Next base: position 29,083 of record JAVJIF010018115.1, on the reverse strand, counting down.
CGGTGTTGATATCAAGTGATAAGCATGGCAAGTACCGGTGTTAGATGTAAAGTGATAAGCATGGCAAGTACCGTTGTTAGATGTAAAGTGATAAGCATGGCAAGTAATGGTGTCAGATATCAAGTGTTAAGCATGGCATGGCAAGTATCAGGTGTATACACGTTAGGGTCTGGTAACTAATATGTCGGTGAGAGTCATCAACCGGTCACGTAACATAGTACAGGAGAACGACATAAACATTGCAAACTCTTTACAACCTTATTTCTAACAATAATAAATTTATCTATTAATTAGCCATGCGAAGCCGAGTGAAGCGGGAGCAGATCTAGGCATACCCGGTATAATACCGGTTCGATAAGGTATAATCACGGCCGGCAGCTATTTATACAACATGATAATTTTAGAAATCATTTATATAACATATACCAACTTGCATAAAGAGACATCATATATTAAAAGCAAGATAATAATTATTAAATATGAAACGATGGTAATAAAGTAAGAAATGTCAAAGAAATATACTCGCCTAATTTCGGGATGACATACTGGGTAATATCTGGGAAATCCACGAACACCATGTGCAAGCCAACAATCCAAATAAATACATGACAATAATAATAGAATATATATATATATATATATATATATATATATATATATATATAAATATATTTTTGGGAGGAGGAGAGAGAGGATTAGTTAGAGAGAGAAAAAGAGTTTTGTTGGAATTGTAAAAAGGGAAAAGAAAAAGTGAGAAAAAAGGAAAGAAAGAAATATGGAATTAAAGGAGGGGTATGATGGAAAATATGTAGGTGTAATTAGGGAATGAGGGAATGGGCATAAGTGGAAAAGGGGAAAAAAGGAAAGAAATAAAAGAAAGAAGAAAGAAAAAAAGTAAGAAGAAGGAAAGAAAGAAATAAAGAAAAGGAAGGGGCGGCCGGCCCACCACCGGGGGTGGGAGTAGGGAGGAGGTAGAGTGGTGGGGGGGAGTTGGTTGTTGTGTTTTAGCGAAGTTGGTGGTGGTGGTGGTTATGGTGGTTGTTGGAGGTAGAGGGGAGTTAGAGGAGGAGGAGGAGGTGATGATGGGGTGGTGAGAGTGGTGGATTTAATGGAGATGGTGGTGAATTTTGGAGGAGGAAGGGAGGTGGTGGTGATGAGTTTGTTTAAAATTGGAGGTGGTGGGTGTTTGGTGGAGGTTGAAGGAGGTGAAGGAGGGAGGGGGTGTGGGGGAAGTGGCACCGGTGGCTAGGGAAGGGCGGCGACGGGGGCTCCGGTGATGGAGGCGGCGGTGATGAAGAGGGAATGGTTTGGTTTTTGGTTGAAGGAGGTTTGGAGTTGAAATGAAAATGAAAATGAGGAGGGAGGGGGATTTTAATAGAAAAGAGGAGAAAGGGTGATAATGAAATGGGGGGAGAGGGGCTGCAGCAGGAGGGGGATTTTAATAGAAAAGAGGAGAAAGGGTGATAATGAAATGGGGGGAGAGGGGCTGCAGCAGCAGCCCATCAAGCCTTGGCTGCTGCTGCAGGCGGCGGTGCGGCTATGGCAGGGGAGCAGTTGCAAGGGGAAGGTAAGGGGAAGAAAAGAAAGAAAATAAAGGAAAAGGAAAAAAATAAGGAAAAAGAAAAGAAAATAGTAAAAAATTATTATTAAATAATTAATTTATTAAAATATCTCAGAGAATAAAGTAGGGGAGTAGAGAAGGAAAAAGTAAGAAAAGAAATTGTCGGTAAATAATATTATTATTTTAGTAGGGCGAAAATTCGACTGTTTCAGAAACGTTCCGAAAAATTCTCAAAAATAGAAAATATTATTCTAAGATGTTCGGTAAAATCAGATTCAAGTAATTCAATTTAGGTTCCAAATTAAAAATCCTAAAATCTTTCGCCAATACCCGCTGACACCAAAATCGGTCAAATTTGGATAAATTTAGAAAAATCCCAAAAAATATATTTAGATTGAAAATAAAATTCTAAGAAGTAAAGTGAAAGCTGTTTTTGAAAATTCAATCCCATTTGAAAACTAAAAATCTGGGAATCAGTCAGCGATGTCGATCGACACCGGTTTTGGAGATTTTGCAGAAAAATTCTAGAAAATCATGAAAAATCTAAAATATTGGAAAACAGTGTTGAAAACTGAAATCGGTCAAATCGGGCAACCAGAAAGGCCAAATCGGGCGGTATACCGGTATCGGGTTCCCGGTCTAGGTCAGGGCTGACTCTAAGATTGAGAATCCAGATCCGATACAAAAAAACATGAGAAATTAAAAACAAATACTGGAAGAAAATTACAATAATACGATCGAAAAAGTCGGGACACGTATCTGGGTACGTATCTCGGGAACGGGGTGCTACAAGCTCCGAATTGGCTTCAGGCGAAGCTCTCATAGAGCTTCAGGCGAAGTTAGAATCTTTAGCCTTTTAAAAAGTTGTAAATCTTCAAGCGAAGCTATCCTCTTGGGTTCATGAGAGGCTAAGTGTTGAACTGACTTAGCCTCATAGGTCTGCTTAGGCCTCTTCAAAGGCAATACTTGGCTTACTATCTGCTTCACTGGATCAATAGTTCGAGTCATTACTTTGTCCCTTGAGGATAGGCAGAAATTGGTCGTCAACTTGTTCACGACTCGTCTTTGTAAATGTCGACAAGTTGAGACATCGTTCAGACCGGTTGAAATGCTGTCTGAGAGTTTGTCTTTTAGAGTCTCAACAGCGCTGAGCTGGATCTAGTGAAGGTGGAGACCCATGTTGTGATGATCGGGGTAAGGCTTAGTTCTGAAGCTTCTCCCTCAAGATTGGATGCACTCTCGGGACGAGACTCGGGATCCTCTTCTCAGGATTGGATGCAAATTCGGGGAAAGATCTGGGATCTTTCTCTCTCCTCGAACTGGGTGCGACACTTGGTGTGACAAGCTTAGTCTCATTTTGTGATACTCTTGGTGCGGCGGGGGACACCAGCTCAATTTTGGGATTCCCAGAATTGACCACTGCAAAAATAATTAAAAAAAAAAAACTGAACTGATAATGGATCCGCAGGTGGATCGGTACGATCCGACCCGGATTTGACCCGTTTCGACCCTCGACCGGCCTCTCTCATCTTCTCCATTCACTCCCAAAATAATTTCCTCCCTCTCCACCACAAAACCCAAGTCACCAAAATCTTGTCTCTTCTGCAATTTTCCTTCCAAATTTGTGAAGTGGGTTGCTCCCAAAGATGGCGATAAAGGCACCCATTAGCGGTCTGAGCCTGGCGCCACCGCTGCCCTCCTCTTTGAGGGCCCCTTCGAACAGGGCTATTGTCGCCTGCCCACCTCTCAAGACCTCCTTCTTCAATGGTGGAGGTATGGATTTCTAAATACCCGGCAAACTTTTATTCTGTTTAGAGATTTTATTTGATTTCTTTTACTCGGAGAAAATCGTATACTGCCGAAATTATCTTTGAGTGATGCATCAGTTGAGTACAGGTTTGTTCTTAAAGAAATTGGTGCTACTGTGAGTTTTATCGAATTTTTATTATGTCATCCAGAGTGAGAAAATTTAGGTGTTTACCAAAATTTCCTTACTGATACCTTCTTTCTTTTAGCATATTGGTACGATGTAAAGAATAGATAACAAAGATGTTAGATAGTGGAAGTAATGTTATCAGCTCAATGAATGGGACCAGGAGTACTCAAAATTGCAAATTGTTTTTGACTTGATTAACTTAGACCTTTTCCCTTATTGATGATTCTAGAGGCAGTTGAGGACATCTTGTGCTTTTGGTTTTTCTTTTGTTAATGCTTTATGGATCTCGTGGGATTTCATATTAGTATAGTATGTTACTTGACAACTAACACTATGGATGTGGTGGTTGATTCTCATTCTTTCATTTCATTCCATTTTGTGTCCTGCTTGCATACATATATGCACACTTAAAATACATGTGAAGAAGCTAGTCGCCGTTAATGGAAAAACACTAATTTCATAGAGCTGATGAAAAATGAGTTGAGGGAGGACCGGTCTATTGATTTAGCAAGAGAGTGTGCAACAAGTAATTTAAGAAAAACTTGAGGTACAAAAACATTAAGGATACAATGGTCAATTAGTGAAAAGAGAATGTGATTTATCTTGATGAACGAACACATTGACTCATTCATTCAGTGTGCGGAGGATCTTAAAGTGAAAATATAAGGTGGCATAAGCAGGTATATGAGCATTAAAAATGATATTTTATGCATTCTATTGGATACAATAATAGTATGTTGGAACAGGTGCCTGTGGTTCTATTGGTGTTCCATCCTTCCAGTGCATCTATTAATGATTCTGTTGAGTGAGTCTGTATATGAGAATTGTTGATTTCTTATTTGCAACTGAGGTCTTGCTCCTCTTCCTTATGTTTTGTTTTGCATTCTTATTAGTGTGACTACAAACTTGACCCGTATAATCTGCTCTAAAGAAGATCTTTTTCATATAAACATTACAATCACATTTGCAGTTTCTCTTTTAATCTTGTGTAAATATCTTTTCCAAATAAACTTTAATTTATTGATTGCACTCGTATTAACGAGACCACAAACTTGACTCTTATAATCTTGTCTAAAGAAGATTTTCTCCAAATAAACATCACTGATCACATTAATGAGATCAGCTGTATTTTCTTCTGGAATCTTTTGGCCAATTGGTGCCTTGGCAATTAATATTTGAATACACAAACATGTACTAGTAAATTGCTGTTCTACTCACATGCATTAGGTGGTCAGGCTCATCGTCTTGGACTCTAGATGATGGGTTTGGCTTTGCTTATATTCTTGATAAGTGGCACAATGTGTGTTTTTGCATTAGGCCTACCTTTTTCCTCTAAAGTCTGGCCTCATCTTCATTTTACAGTGGCAAGTCTAAGAGCTACTGGTTTGCAAACATCCAATACTAATGTACTGAGATGTAGTAGACATGGTGGGGGTGCTTTGGGTGCCCGGATGAACCTTTTTGATCGGCTAGCTAGGCTAGTCAAGGTGAGATTTTGAGAAAATTATACATACTGTGACATCATTTTGTGCCATTTACCACTAGCAATTTCTTTTTTTATTCATCTATTATCTGAGTTTATTTGCTGCAAGTGTAGTCATATGCAAATGCGATATTAAGTTCCGTAGAAGATCCTGAGAAGATATTGGATCAAGCAGTACTTGAAATGAATGATGATTTGACGAAGATGCGCCAGGCCACAGCACAGGTACTTTTTTTTCTTCTGCTAGTAAAATCGGTGATTATTCACTCTTTCAATCAATTGATGTTTATGCTTTTGTTACATGTCGCATGCATAAAGAACCAAAAGTATCACAGATGTTAAAAGTCGTGTAACTTCTAGATTTCTAGTGTAATATATGGAACAGTGGAGAACTCTTAGCAAGTCTTCATTAATATCCATGTGTGTCGTATGTTTTTTTAGGCAGAATCCAGGTAGTTTAGAATTTTTTTTCTTTTTTGAGGAAAGACCATAACCTGGTGCAAGCAAGATTTTGAACCCCATACCTCCTGCCTAATGCGAAGAGGCTTTACCATTGTGCTATGTGACACTTCTGTTTGTTTATATATATATTTTTTGTGTGTGTGTGTGTGGGGGGGGGGGGGGGGTTTATTTGCCCTAACATCTCGGTACCATTTTAGTTTAATCGCCAACTATGTAGCATAAGTACTTCAATTATGAAGCCGTATCCATGTCGGGCACTGACACTTCTCTAGATACTTCTCGGACACTTCTTGAACTTATCCTCAATAATATACATACTTTTTACTTTAGGACATTTGGGCATTTCTTGGACACATGTTCTTCATTTCTCTTACACTTTTTTCATATTATATATTTGAGATATTTATTACTCTCTCTTATGTACAAATGATCATACTTTAGTGAAACCAAAAATGCTGTCAAAATATTAACGTGTATAAAAGTTATGATAGGTTTAAATATATTTCAATACAAGAAGCTAGACACATCAAATTATGTATGAACTTTGGGATGCTGAGACATGATTGTGCATTTATATTTATGCACTATTATTATTTATATGCATATTCTAGTGTCATAGTGTTGTATCTCTGTGTCCTACTTTTTAAGAAATTGCCATGTCCCGTGTTCGTTTTCGTATCCCATGTCCATATACATGCTTCTTAGATCGCCAAACTCTCAAATGTTGCATTTGGCTTGGAGAGTTAAGTAGGAGATATGAGTTGAGAGAGAGAGAGAGAGAGAGAGAGAGAGAGAGAGAGAGTAATTCTTGCGAATTCCATCTTGTAGATAGAGTTATAACACTCCAAGAAAAGTGGTTTTCAGGGTGGTATGGATGGTTTTGAGGTAATTCCATCATCATAACATCATAATTTTCAGCCTAATTCTTGTGGCATTTTGGGCATTTGGCAAGAGTTAGCATCTAACTTTTGTTAACTATCTGAGCCAAACGGAGAAGTTTCAACATATATGTGATGTGAGTGCTTGCTTGTGATACACAAATATAAACAGGTATCAAAGTAATAGGAAATAATTTATTGATATATAACACACATGTAACAAAGTAATATGAGTGACATGACTTGGTAGATTATTCCCATCTGAGGCAACGATGTTTTCTTCTATAATGTCTTGTAATCATGCTACTATTCTCAATTATGTAAAAAGCATAACACTACAATGAAGCTGGATTATGGTTGAACTGGAAATCCTGTGCTAGGGCTGTAGGACTAGACGTGTACTAATGCCTGGCAGTGACAAACCTAGATATCATATCATTTCAGTATTATCCTTGATATTCACTAGTATTCCTTTCCTTGGTTGCATATCGAAAATTTCAGCCTTTTCTATTTTAAATTTAAATTTTATCACGAGTTCTTTTATACCTTAGGTTTTGGCAACTCAAAAACGATTGGAGAACAAATATAAAGCTGCTCAGCAAGCTTCGGATGATTGGTAACCTCAATAATGTGAATTCTGAACTGCCATTTTTGAAATTTGGGCATGTAAGAAGTTTCTAATAAGCCTTGTTTTACACCAGGTATAAAAGGGCTCAACTTGCACTTGCAAAAGGAGATGAAAATCTTGCTCGTGAGGCTCTGAAGAGGCGAAAAATTTATGCTGTAGGTATTTCTTATAGACATCAACTCAACTTATGCTTGTATCATCATCATTCATCGTCTCTCATATGTTTTTTTTTTTTCTTTTTTTTTTTTTTTTCTTTTTTTTTTTTTTTGGGGGGGGGGGGGGGGGGTGGATTTGAAATAAGGAAAATATATTGTACAAATTTCAGATGGGGCAATGGCCAGTTACAGGTTTCAGCTTTAGTGGATCAATCTTAGAAAAAATGACAATTTGCTAAGTGTCATAGTACATTAACAGCACTCTTAGAGATTTGAGTATTACCTTATAGTACAGAAATGGTGAGTAAAGCATTAAGAGACATAAAGTTGAGGATTGCAACATGATCTTATTTATCTGCTATATGGGTTGCATTCTTTTATTTATCAACTGTTCATTAGAAGAGAATGTAAAATAACAAATAAAGTTAATAAACCTTAGCTTAAAGTGGCTAGACAGTTTGATATGTGGTAAATTAGATGATTCATTATGCATCATCTAGTATATACAGGTTAATCATAACTAAAAATAACACCATCAATTAACAGCCTCAAGGTGGAGTATATATGTCAAATGAGGACAAACTGGACAGCCCGAGCATGTTGGCAAGAAGTGACATGTAAATTAAAGTTTTCCACTGACCTTATGTTGGGAATGATCACTTCCTATATTCAAAAGATCAATCTACATATAGTTCAGTTAAAATACTATTAAATCCTTCCAATTTTTGATGAAGTAAATAAATAGTCAGATGTGCTGCAACTGGATTTTTTTCCCCATAGCTTTAGCTGTCTGTCAACTGAAATTTTGTATATTTCAATACTATTTGGTGGGAACAGGAGCTCACCACAGCAGCAAGGCTTTAAATATTTTGGTGTTCTTGTAGGCAACTTCAGCTACTTGTGGTTCTTCTACGAAGATAATTATCTCCAAAAGGTCTTGAATAATTAACAGTAGACTCCCACTTGTTGGAGGACTAGATTAGCTCGCAGGGATTTCAATTCCCTGATGCTCATTTTGAATAACATTGGTTCTAAGTTTCTAACCATGCCTGTACGCTCCAAATTAATCCCCTTTACACGGGTGATGTGCTATGTCTTAAAGAGGCTCATATGCTGGCATCATTTTGTAGGGTTGGGCTGAGCTTGGAGTTGAGCCCAATTATAATTTTGTTGTCCTCAAAGTTCTGACTTCATAAGCTAATTCTACATTATTAAGCTTCACGGCTAAGCTTAAAAATGCAGGCTGGGTCTTTTAGGCTCATTGAGCGAGCCCATCTGTACCTCTATACCATATTTGATCAAACAGTTCCCTATTAAATCATCATCGTGTACCCTATAATATCTTTTTATGTTACAAAACAACTCTTATGATCACTTGAAAGCTGCTGTTTCAAAATTTAAAAGGATTTTGTTTGGTCATAACACCAGGCCTTTATTGCTATATATTATACTTTTTATGTTCCAAATTTCCAATCATGGAAAATTGATCCTACTTAGTGTTACTGAAGTACCGAAGTGCACCTGAAGTTTGTACCTATTAAAATCCCTTCCACTATGCCAAAACTCCAAAATTGTGGTGAGGGTTGAGGGTAAATGGGAAGTTTGTACCTATATAGTACTTTGAGAAATCCCTTAAATATATTGATGGTATATGAGCATACATTACTACTACTGGCTGCCGCAATATCATCAGCATGAGGCAATTGATGAATGGTATGTCTGATGAAGTAAGAATAATCAGTTTGATTTCTATTAACCCCACATGCCATAGGACAATAGTAGGAAAACAATTGAGGAGCAACTACGGCCTAGGAGTCCTAGCGGGAAAAAAAAAGTAATATGTAAAAGAAAAAAAAGGAGAGCCATGAAAATGATAAAGAAAAAAATAATGTAGAAAAATTGTAAGATGTAGCTGGGAACTACTAGAAAGAATTGTGAACTGAAGAAACTATTGATATTATTTCAAAATTTATTGTAGAAAGTAAAATAACGTGTTTTGGAGAAAAGGCGGTTGCCGTTAAGGGAAATGATTTTATTAACTAATGAATGATGGGAAATTCTAGAAATAATTGATTCATTAAACTTCAAATCACCTAATAAACCAGCAGCATAATATAATATTAATAACCAAAACATTTGAATCTTATGCTTCATCTTCTAGATTTGGTTTCTTTGCAAATATTCCAACATCAAACTCATTGTTATAATATCCCTGCATCAGCTCCCGAGTGTTCCCGTATATTCTATTATTTGTATAAAAAGGGAAATCCTCTTCTTCCTCATCATCAGTAGTGATTAAACTATATTACACACGTATCTCACGAGTAAAAAAGTTGTCTGGCTGCCTTAGCAGGGATGTCTTTCCAATTCATCAAATTGTACGCAAATTTAAGAGCTCAATAGGGTAACACCTACACTTTTGAACTGGGATAGAATTACTGTAATCCAAAGCAAACCAAAATAACTCCAGTAATTTTCTCCTCTTTTAAACATATTAGCCTATAATCCTTTGTCCTTGTCAATAAGTTTCATCTTTTGATAAATCCCATGCTACCATCCATTCATAGCAATCTAGTTGACACCATTAGGATAACTGGAATGCATGTTTGCATAATACTGTAAATCTTCATACTTCAGAGAGCTATAGACTACTTTTCGTAGATGCCGCCACCTGCCTACTAGGAACCTGTCCACCGTTTGGGCTTTCTAGGAAGGCATATAGGATGCATTAACTCAATTAATTGAATGCCTTTGATGCAAAAGGAGGGAGGGGAGAAGAAACATGAAAAAGGAATGGAATGAGGAAACTGAATTAGAAGGAAAAAGGAAAACATGAAACTTGTAAAACTAGCGCCTTTAAAAGTTCTGATTTTTCCTAATATTGAACACATAAACCTGAGTAGAAGGTGTGAGTGATTCTGATGTAATATGGGAGGATCACAATCACCTTCAAATTAAAGAAATTGAAAACTAGGGTTTTGATAAAAAAAATAGAAAAGAGAAACAAGGGTTTAAGAAATAGGGATAAGAATTAGGGGTGAGCATCAGTCGGTTCGGTTCGTGCTAATTTTTGCAAAACTGACCCGAACCGATTAGAATTAGGAACCGAACCATACCGACTCAGTTTGGTTCGGTTTTTCAGTTTTTTTGGGTTAGGACTACATATTTTCATCATTTCTTGCATTTTATAATCACCATTATATTTTCATTATCAATATCCTAATCTCAAATATCTATTACCCAAATTAGAAATAAGAAAAAAATCCTAACCTCAATGTAAATTGAAAATTTCATGTTCTGAAACTTTTACACTGTATTTGGGCTCTTATTATCAAAGCTCACATAATTATTACTAACTTCTAATGACAAGAATGCAAAAGATAGAACTATACTAATGTAAATATTAATTCTTAATTGTGATGGCATACTTAACATCACTTTCACACAACATGCAAAAGATGGTATTGTTAGAAGTAATGAGATAAGGTTATCCCAGTTTTTGTTATGAACTATATGTTCAGTAAATTGAATTTGGATGGAGTGATATATAAGGGTGAGAGATTCGGTTCGGTCGGGTTCGGGTTTTGGAACCCAAAACTGAAACCCGACCGAATTAGAGCGGTCCGGGTTCAGGTTCGGGTTTTGGTCGATTATTTCAGTATAACCGAACTCTGCTCACCCCTAATAAGAACCGGATAGATTTTGGACTTCACACCCCTTACATCACGAGATTCACACCCAAAACTCAAGAGCACATTCAAGAGATTTTAACTGAAAAGTTTTTAATTTTCATTCGTTGTCTAATTTATTCATTAAGTTGAGCCTTTTTAAATAGACTCTTACAAAGCAAACTTTCCCATCAAACCGACGTGAGACTAAATTTCATAATAAAAGAAAATAACTAAACTGAAAAATGACTAAATGAAAAGAAGGTAGCACATGATGTTCTCATCATTTTCTCTAGGGTGGGAGAACTCGACCCTGTCGAGTAAGGACACCCCTCATGAAGCATCTCATTTGGGCCATGGCGGTGGTCGTGACAGCAGCATTAGTGCATCATATCGAGACCAATGTCGTGAAGGTGGAATTGGTTCCCGTGACTGACCGGTCCCAATCGATGGTAGCTCGAGCGAGATATATGCAGTATAGAAAGGCAACTCAGCTCTACTAAAAACTAACCCACATATCAAGACACCAATCTCCTGCAAACCTGTCTCATGTAGAAAGATCTGCAATGGGGCATACACATCAGGCGATCTCAAAAAATAAAGCCTTAATAGCTGTCAAAGGTGGTACTAGCTCCAAAGTAGGCTCTGTTGAAAGGTCTACAAGGGTCTCAACATGGAGCTTTTCAACTTCTGTGGGCCGGGAGGAAATCTTTCTTGTAGTGGTGTCAACTCAACAACTTCAGGTTCGACAAGGGTTGGCGGCTCTGGATATGCGCCCTTTGCAGTCATGTTTTCTAGAATCTTCTCTACGCTTACTAGGAACTTCTTACATTCAGCGACTAGATGGCTAAATTGTGGCCTCTCGAGGTGTGAAGCATACCGGGCAGGAAGATCTTATAGGACAAACCAATGTCGACAGTCGCCTTGGTTGTCTTTCACCACAAATAAACTTTTTCAGCCAGCTTCATTTGGACATAATGGCACTTCTGCTCAGGCGTTAAGGAGAAATAGCTGAAGAAATCTTCAATATAGTTTTCCCACTCTTCATATCCACAAGGATCATTAGAACCCTGAAAATACAGGATTGTAGCATACATATCCCTTTTAACTTTCTTGTCTTCAATATCAGTATTTATATATTTTCCACAAAAGTAAAATTTCATGAATAAACTTTTAGTGTTTAAAGATTAGAAGTTACTTAAGAATCACTCCCCTTCTGCTGTCTCAATGCTGTAAAATTTTTCTATTGGCTCCAGGATTCAGTTACGGACCCAACGCTTTGAATAGAGCTTGAAACAAACTCCGAACGGGTGAGAAACAGCCTCTGGATTACTGTGCGCTGATCTGCTGAGCTGAATTTGATAGACGACTGAAGCTCGAATTAGGATGTGAAGACTGTAGACGTGTAGTACTAGTCGTCACGAGTCTGTTGCTTAGAAAAGCTCGATTCGAGTTTGAAACGAGCTCAGAATGGCCTTCAAAGATTAAAACTGAATATGAACTGAGCTGACCATCTGAACTCAAGTTGATTCAGGCTGAGTTAAGCGAGTCAACTCGCTCAGTCGAGTCGGCTGAGTTGATCGGCTTCGAGCCGTCTTGGGCTGAGCCGTGGCTCTAGATCGGCTCGATCTGAGCTGACGGCTCCGAGTCGGTTCGAGCCGATGGCAGTGACGTCAGCAGCTCTGGCAGTGGCTCGTGGCACTGTAGCAGTGGGCGGTTCGGATTGTGGAGAGAACTCGGATCCAAACCCAATATGATTTAAATGGGTTAGTTTCGGTTAAATTGGATCAGATTCGATCTGATCTGATCACTCTAGTGAGGATTGTTGCGACGAAGATGGTGACGAAGAGGCGATCTGGTGGCGACGGACCTCGGCGTGGATCTCGGCGGTTGTTGGCATCGGCAGAGTTGATCTCTGACGGAGAAGGCAACGACGAGATCTCCTAGAGGAGATCTGAGGGAGGAGGAGGCCCAGTCGATGGCGCTGTTTGGGAACAAGGCACAACAGCGATGACTCCGAGGACGACGAGAACTGCGACCACAATGGCGACGAGGGCCGTTGATGGTGACAGAGGAGGTCGGCGAGGGTTGGTGAAGGACGAGTTGGCGAGTTGTCGGCATATCTGAGGCGAAGTCGGTGAGTGAGATCTTGGGAGGCGGCAGTGATGTAGTCGATGGCGAGTGAGATCTTGAGAGGTGGTGGCGGCGTGTGGTGGAGTTGCGGCGCGACGGAGATCAGAGAGGTGGCGGAGGGTGCCGTCGGTGTCGGAATTGAGTTTTGGGTGGTGGTGTGAGGTGGAAGGGTCTGGCGGCTGGGTGGTTGGTTGGGTTTGATACAGGTGAGGGAGAGAGGGGAAGAACAGTAAGGATTTGGATTTTAGGGGGATTTCGTGGGGATTTTCGAGGGATTTTTTCTTCTTTTTTTCTTTGCGAATATGAATTTTGAATTTTTTTGGGTAGATTAGGGTTTGATCTAGAGTTTTGGAGAAAGGGCTAGGGTTTGAAGGAGAGAAAAAAGTTGGAAGGGATTGAGACCAAAGCTTTGATACTAAACTGATGTGATACAGGAGGATCACGATCACCTTCAAATCAAAGAAATTGAAAAACTAGGATTTTGACAAAAAAATGGAAAAGAGAAACAAGGGTTTAAGAAATAGGGATAAGAATCGGATAGATTTAGGTTTCACACATCTTGCGCGGACTTCACATCCTATACACCATGGGCTTCACACCCCTTACACCAGAGGCTTCACACCCAAAACTCAAGAGCACACTCGAGAGATTTTAACCGAATTTTTTAAAATTTTTTCATTGAGTTGAACATCTTTAAATAGGCTCTTACAAGTGAAGTTTCCCATCGCAATCGATGTGAGACTAAATTTCATAATAAAAGAACAACTAAACTGAAAAATGACTAAATGATAAGAAGGTAGCATCAAATTCCTTTTCCGAATGTTTCATAGAGAGGCTATCTTATGCATTTCAAAAAGTTTTGCAAGGTTCAGCTAGGTTATTACCTAGACCTGCGCTAAACATCTGAACTTTGGCCCACCCCACCTAATGTGGTTCCTGCCTTCCAAAATTCATGTCTTTGGTCAATTTGTGATAATTTCAAAGCTACATTAAATGTTGACTAGTCCAGTTTGGCCTTCATCATGCACGTAGAAGGTCCTCATTTTATTTGAAATTAGTTTCTTTATAGTTCTAAATTTGGTCAAATGATCTTTGACGTTTTATGCAAACTTTCCTAAGCCTTGTGTATTACATAGGATCAGTATATCTCCTGAAGGGCATCTGATATCAATCTTATATTCTTCTTTGCTTGCCAAAAGAGAGATCCATTAGCGATACTGTTCCTTGTTTTCCACCATATATTTGGGTTTTGACTATCTAGTTCAAGGGAATACAAGTCCAATCATTCATTGCCCTTCCTTTCACAATTTCTTATTGCTAGAGTTTTCACAATTTAGTCTCTGTTTTGATCATAACGCCTCCTGGGCTCCAGATCTGTTCCCTCCACCTTCTTATGGAATCTTCAACTACTTTCTGTTTGCATCTTGTTTGCATCTGCACGGGTCATTTTGATAGTTGTGAATGCATTTTTTGTGTGTGTGTTGGGGGTGGGGGGGGGGGGGTGGGGTGTTGTGTGTGTGTCGAAAATATGAATACATGTACGTTTGAAGACGTGATCATAAAAAAAAAAACTGAATCTTCTCTGTCTATAAACCTTGCCTTAATGTAATGTGATTAAGTATGTTAATTAAACAAAAAAATGTGATTATTATTCTAGCTAAAATAATGCAATCAAAATCCAAACTCTAAGCTGATAAGCCATCACTGTAAGTTTCAAGAACCAAATAAGTCTAATAAGTAAAAGTTAAAGACTAGAGCAAAATACAATGAAGTAGCTCATTGAATCAGTTAGTCATTACCACTTTCCAGTTTTGTTGATCTGGATTAGGAATGCACCATTTATTAGAATGCATATTGAATCACAATTTGAGGTGGGTGGGGTATGAATTAACTCTGGTTTGATAATTCTGCATCTCATACTTCTTGATGGTTTTACTGAACAACTATAGTATTTAAAAAAAAAAGAATATCATAGACATTTTGTCATCTCTTGACTATCATAGGCATTTGATTCTGGCCTCACATATCATATGACTTAAAAGTTAAAAATAATGTTAGTCAGGTTTGGATTATGCAAAGGTTTTCTCTGAGCTCGGTTGGTTGTTTCTGTTCTAGACCCACACATAGTCTGAATCAAGATGACCTTTTGTAAATGATGTTTTAAAAGTAAATACTTGGTGGAAAAGATTACATTATACCTTGATAGTTAGAATGTCTACAAGGAACAACATTAAGACTTATGTGAGGGGCAATAACGAAGCACAAGATTAATTTTCATCTACAACATTCAATAAATACTAAGACTGGCTAACCAACCTCGTACCCTCCGTTCATCAAATAAGTTCATATTAATTGTTGTCTTATTCTCGAGTCTACAGCATATTGACTCTTTCGCCTCAATTTGTCATGCATCCTACCTCCTTTACCATTCCTAGCCTAACTTTCTATTCTCAAAGTCCCTACTACATCAAAACTTTGAAATCGAGGTTAGGATTGAGGAAAATATTTTATACTGTAACACAGCCAAATAGGTCGACTGCCCCATTTTTATGGGCAAATTTGAGTTTTTGTGTGGCGATAATTTTTTTTTTTTAATCTAAGCCCGATGGGATTTGAAACTGGGTTCTTCTGATACCATCTTAAAGCCCTTCCCACTATAATAATACTCCGAGGCTGAGAATTTTTTTTAAACTCAGTACACCTTTTGTTTAGATGCTAATTGACCCTCAGTTCATGCAGTTTACTCTAGCCGTTCCACACATTATGCATGAGATGATATTTCCTATGACCAACTATTGGTGCGTGCTTCACCTTAATTTTGAAGAGGGTGGTATAAAACTTTAGGTAATATTATATTGTCATGTTGTAACTATCGACTACTTATACATGATCCTGCACTGAATTCCCCATTTATTCTTCATTTCTTGTGTTTCCTGTGTGCCTTATGTGCCTAGGGTTTATACATGTGCCCTTAGTATGACACCTTGAGGCATATTTATATATATATACTAATTCAGTCCATCAACATTTACTTCTCAAGAGTTTCATATGTGCAAATGCATGCATATTGATTGCATGAAGTTGATCGAGTGGATGCCTGTGCTTGTGTAGCATCCAGACACGTGCAGCCATGCACACATGCTCATGTATGCAGATGTGTACAACTGTGCACACACACCCATGTAGGCAGATATATGCAAACATACACACATCAGACTAGCATATATTTAAAGGGCTCATTGATTTCAACATGAACTGGCATATACAGGCTTAGGCTATATTCACATTAAAATGCTTTCAAGTAGTAAAAGGAAATTATGATTTCTATGTCTTGCCTAATGATGGCGCTTAAGAACAGTTGACTGGATGTCTTTGCATTGCTTTGTTGCACTATAAGGCTCTGATTTTCTTATGCTTTTCTTTGAGGTTTGTCTCACTTCAAGTTTACAATATATTCCAGGATGATGCAAGCACCTTAAAAGCACAGCTTGATCAACAGAAAGGTGTAGTTGATAATCTAGTGTCCAATACTCGGGTGAGTTTGTTCTCTCTTTTTATCAACTTTTTATTGTAGTTCTTTTTTCTTCCTCCAATATGAAACTCTTGCTCAAGATAAATGTCTTTTCAACTGTATTCCTTTCTTTCCAATCTATTAAATTACAAAAAATCTATTAAATTGCACGGTAAAAGAATAATTCTGCATATGTTACTGCACTCATTTTTCCTCGTCAGGAGAATACTCTCTATTTTATTTTATTATTCTTCTATTATCATAATATTCTACATTATCCAAAAAATCCATAGATATCAACATGATGGTAAAGACTTGATGAGTTAGTGAGATTATGCAGGAAATAACAAAGCTTGAATGTTTTAGCCCCACAATATTTCCCTGATGCTTGCAACAGCTGAAAATGGAGCATATGATTTCTTTTACTTCTCCACCCTCTTTCTGTGGACTCAAATGGTCCCAATTTTCCGACTACCCTAAAAGATATGTATCATACACTTGTGAGGCATCTAGACATTCTATCTATTGCTCTGTGGACTTGAGGCGGGCATCAGATGAGCCTGGAAGTATGTCGTACGTGAGAAAATTTTGAAATCTGGACCTCTCTTACTCAAAACTTGTATAATTCACGTATTATTTGCCTATTGTATGAATTTAACGAATTTCGTATGCGTACACATCTATTTCCAATGACTTGCTGATTGAGTTGGAACCTGCACACAGAAAATACAGAATTTCAGAACTTTATAACAGTAGTGTAAGGTACTCAATGCTACCGCAATAGCAAGTGGTTATGCGGGTCGTGATCCTCAAGGAGGGACTAGCGATGGAAGTTTTTAAGTAAGTTCTCTTTTAAGTTCAAAAAATGGTTAAAATTCTTTTAGTTCTTGAAAAGAATATGAAAAAAAGAGAGTTATAGTTAAGTTAAGAAGAAATTGATAGATTTGAGAAGGTGGAGAAAAATAGAAAATGATTTTGTATAAAGAAAGTGAAAAATAATTATTAGAGTTGAGAGATAGTGATATTGGTGATCTAAACTAAAAATTAAAAGAAAAAAGTTAAACCCTAAAAAATACTTACTTACCTCTTTCGCGCCTGCTTACGTTTGACCCGTATCGACGATGTACCTTTATTTGAAGGTGAGTGAAGTATGACAAATAGGATCTTCCCCATTTCCGATTTACACTACGAAATGGAGGGGCAAGTTACACTAGCATAGGAATGACTATCCATCACCATAAGTCATCAACGACACTTGCAAGGGTAAGGCAACTTCGAGGCTATCGGAGTCATTTGGATTTCCAAACACAAAAGAGGGAAGCAAACAAAAATAAGAGTAAAGAAGAAAAAAAACTTCGATTTGATTCAAATAATAATGAAAGAAAAGACTTACTTACACCGGTGTCACCCTCAGTACAAGCTTACTCTCATTCCTCCATGAAACTCGTCTCTCCTCTTAGTTATATAAAGAAAAGTAAAAATTACATTAAGGAAAAAAATAAAAACCTATACTAAAAAGAATGAAAAACTGGCCTAAGAATCTATCTCTGCTTCATCATTCCCTATAGTCTCTAAAAATCCAATATTTATAGGCAAAAACCAATCAGGGGAGAGTGTACGAAGATAGGGAAAGCAAACGCTCCCCCAACAATCTTAACAAAGCTGCGGAAATGCGACTTTGGCCGCGTTTCCGAGGCCCGGGTGTGGCAGGTGGCCACACCCAGGGGGTGATGCTATCTGGTTTCGCAATATGCTTTTATCTCTTGCTGGATTTGCAGTTTTAGGTCCTGTATTTGACGAAACCTTCTTTGATTTTCGGTTTTAACCAATTAATTTGTGAAGATCTTATTTTAACCACTTGTTCAACTGGTTTTATCATCTCTGATCTGTCCTGATTTGCCCTAATCTGTCCTGATCTTTAATTTGAATTAATTCTGAATTAAATCAGAATTTTGATGGGCTTTTAGGCTCGTTTCTCTTCCTTCTCCCTTAGTAATGGGTCTGCATATAATTAGACAATAAATAGGATTAATAACAGAGTTTGTTATATAATAAATATGAGAATGTGACAATAAATATGCAGTATTAGTGACTGATCACTTGCTAAAATACTCATATTACACTTATTGCCATCTATACACTCGAATAATACTCAAGTGAATGATACTTCAACATATAATACTCAATCGGAAGTAATAGAACAATCAATAAGCTCGTGATTTGCGGAAACTTTATTTTGAAATATGATCCGGGTTGCTCCAACTCATAGTAAAATTTAAATCTCACTATTTTCATTATGAATTTCTATTTATAGTAAATCTTGATCTTCAATTGCTATGCTATCTTAAATTTAGTTATAATATTATTGATTCTTACTTATTTTCTTTAATATATCTACCAAAATTTTTCCCGTAATTCTTATTGATTTACGTATGATACTCGAACAGGTACATATTTGAATATTTTACATTTACATTTTTTTTTATTGCCGATTTTTTATTCATTTTATGAAATGTTCAAATTGTATTATACACGTAGGTTTCCCCATCACATATTTTTCTGTATTCTAAAATGTTCAAGATGTTCAAACTGTATTACAAGTATGTTTTCCGTACTGTATTTTTTTGTATTATACTTATTAACCAACATATATCGGTTATTCAAGAATTTTTTGAATAATCTGTGAATTCTGTGACTACCTCTTTTCCAGTCAGTATTTAGTTTGGAAACTCGATTTAGTAAGATCTGTAATTATCTCACCAACTGTCAACTTGAGTGTGTTTACTTGTGAGCCAACACACAATGACATGAAAACTAAAGTGTGAAGTTAAATTTACCAGATTCATGTATGTTGGTTAAAAGTATATTATATGTCAAAATGTCAGGTTTCTTTTACATCTGTTGCAATCAGTATTTAGTATTTGGAAACTCAATTTGCTCACATCTCTGATAATTTGACCAATTGTTAACTTGAATATATGGTGTACCAAAATAAACATGGTGTGAAAACTCAGGTGCAAAGCTAGATATACGAGATCACATGACCTTTTGATTTCTTTTATGAGAACACATGATGATCAGGCTGCATGAATCTCCTGAATAGTTTTCTTTCTCTAACTAATGAAAAGAAGATTGGAACATGAGATAGTTGGAGGCTTTGTCCCTTTAACATAAAGTGGTAGCAGTAAACTCCTTCCCCAGTGCTTTACCATCACCTAAGATCAGGCATCTGGTAAACCTACCAATGTTATATTGCACTTTTCCATGGCTACTATACTGATGGTTCTGGGCTGATGCAAACGTTTCGTTCTTCTCCGCATCTTCCAAGTAGCCAATCATGGGTTACACTCTCAGATTCGGGAACTTTGTCTATTACGACAAGTATATGTTCTTAGATTATGTCTCATAAAACAGTTCAACTCAGAAAAATTTATATTATCCAGCTTTATCGGAGGTGTTCGGAAAAAATCAACAAATAAATTTATTAAAACTTCTCATAAAGTGTGATTTCTAACATTACTCAATGCATGATTAGCTTTCTGTTTTCTGTTTGTAGCTTTTGGAGAGCAAGATACAAGAGGCTAGGTCAAAGAAAGACACTCTAAAAGCTCGTGCACAGTCAGCAAAGTCTGTCTCTTGTTATGCTTTTATATAGGCCTTAGCTTTGCTTCTTCTGTCATTTTGAGACCCTATTACATTGGATAAAAATAATGTTTTCCTTAGGACTGCAACTAAGGTGAGTGAAATGTGGGAACTGTCAATACAAGCAGTGCTCTTTCAGCATTTGAAAAGATGGAAGAGAAAGGTACTATTTCTAAAATCTTTCAGCTATGAAAATTATTAATTTATCTGTTTATTCTGGATGAATAGTTAGCAAGATCAAGCTGTAGGTTCAACTGAAAAATGTAATTTAAGCAAGTAGAAGATACATACATATGTACACGCATGCGTAAACACACACATTGAGGTCTCGCGATACTTTGCTCTCCTGGATTTAACCTGCAGTTACCTAACCTCTGCATTGCTTGCGCTTTTACAGTTTTTGTGTTTTCTGAATCTCGCATGTTTAGGTGTTATATTAGCCTGACTGGTATATATATGATTGTCTGACTTGACCTCAACAGTTATGGCTATGGAGTCCCAAGCAGATGCCCTTAATCAGTTAACAACAGACGATCTGGAAGGGAAGGTAACTTCTCTATTTCTGGAGTATCTACTTATTTTCCTCTTAAAAAGTTCTGCAAGTCCTTAACTGGAATCTTCATTTTATTTTGCAGTTTGCACTGCTTGAAAGCTCATCAGTGGATGATGATCTTGCAAAGTTAAAGAAGGAAATGTCACCGGTATTACATGCTACTCGTGGACTCATTCTGATAGTTTGCGAACTCAGATGTTTTGTGACTTCATCACCAGAACCTTTCTTTTTGCACATTACCTATTAGATTGGTAGACCCTATCCTTTTCAAAGTCTGTCTTGAAACTGAAATGTTCATCATTTGACATCAAACCTTTTGGATCTTCCATCTTAACAATTTTAAAGTATACATGGTTAGCCCTGCCCAGGAACACAACCATCATAAGACATGACATACTTTCTTTACCTCAAGGGTGCTATTTTTGACAACTATAGTGACCCTACATGTATAGAAGATTGGTGATTTGATGTCCAAAGAGAGAACTTAGAGAATTTGCTTCCACAAGTTCTTCTGATCTTCATGGTAACTTGTAAATTGACGATAAAGAAGGTGAAAATGGAATCTTAGTACAATCTGATTTGAGGGAGAGAGAATTTAAAATTTTGGATCTGACTGGGTTGAACTGAAAGTGACGCTGTCACAATTTTGATGTCATGTGTTTGAAGGGAAGTATGCAAAATCTTATAAGCAGACATTATTAAGTAAAGAACAAGAGTTTGGATGAACTAGGATAGCTGCAAATATACTTTTGTCAACTCGGATAACTGAATCAGAGACAACTTTTAAATGAGCCCAGGGCATTTTGCTGTCCTAACTAAGGTCTGGAAAAATTGGACCACTTATTGTTGAGCATCTATATTTATGAGCCCTGCTACAACTGGCATTACCTAATTCTACAAGTAAAAGAAAAGAAACGATTGGAATTAATTTTTTGTTGATGTTATGGAAAAGTGTATGTATAGAGACCCAGTTAAACTTATCCTGAGACCATCTTGTGCTAGAGCAATTGATGGAAAACTTCAAGAAAGCTGAATGAATCATCAAACGGTCTTTGTTAATGGGAAGCCAGTTTGTTTGCATGGTGGTCATATTAAAGAATATGAAAATACTTGATGGGACATAAGATGCTGCACTTACAGGAATAAATGATGAACAAGATTGGATTGATGCCACTAGTTGGGATGAGACTTCATGATTATGCTTTAGGCATTGAACTGAAATGTTGTGGAAGATTTCATGAAATCTTGAGAT
The DNA here is from genome assembly GCA_038442645.1 of Agave tequilana. Taxonomy (NCBI): domain Eukaryota; kingdom Viridiplantae; phylum Streptophyta; class Magnoliopsida; order Asparagales; family Asparagaceae; genus Agave; species Agave tequilana. The sequence goes on along the minus strand of JAVJIF010018115.1, from coordinate 7,221 downwards.
TATTTTTATTGACTGAATAGATGACATGACAAATTGTCGTAAAAGGTTAATTGGTGAGAATGAGTAGCGGAAACGTATAACTTTTCAACATATTATAAATACCATAAAGATATGAAGTGTCATTTATATATAAAAAAATGATGTGTAGCAACCTTTGTTGACCAATTTGACTCTGTGTTGGATGTTTCATGTTACGGCTTGATAATATTGAAATTTATTGTCGTTGTTTGAACCGTACACAAATAATAAAAATGCCTAATCTTGCTTTGAAATATTTGGAAAATAACACAGTGGCAAGAAAAGTTGAATCCGCAGGGACTTGTTTGAAAACCGCAGTTTTTTAAATCCTAAATTAATTTTTAATCTAGTTGAAATTGAAACAAATGAGTTTGGATTTGGAATTTAGCTTTGAAATTTTTTTCTCAATATAAGCAAACTTGGGGATTGGGAACTACTACCATGTACGTAGAAATTCTTCTCTTATGCTTTCATTACTCTTTTACACGTCCTTCAATCTTTAGAAAATGACTTTATTCTAAAATTGGATGATTTAACACAAAATCTAATATACTCTTTTATTCCCATCTTAGATTAAGCCACAAATGATCCCATCATCCTTATAGTGAAGGAATTCCTCTGAGATCAGCTTGGATCCAATTAGGATTTAGAGTTTTGATTAATTGTATTTTTTAATTAATTTAGACTTAAAGTAAAAATGAAATAATCAACATTTAAGCAAAACACAATCCATCTAAACCAATAAATCTAAAATTAAACTTAAAAATTAGGACGCGTATCATAAAGCAAAAGAAAAATAGAAATATAAAGAAGCAACTATACGCAATCATGAAGCGAATCCTCTCCTCAAGAGAAGCTTCTCAACCACTCATGACAGAGTCTAATTAATTGAGAATAAAAAAAAAGAGCAAAGAGCTTGTTACAACTCTAAAAATAGCAAAACTCTCTCTAAAACTCTTTACAAAAGAAAGAATAAAAACTCTTACAAAATCTCACTCTTCAAGGCTTCTCTTTCTTAGATCTTTTATAGGGAGAATTGAAGCCCATGTTTTCTTCAATCACTCTAACATGTTTCCAACATTTTTCTTAAACCGCTCCCTGATTTCGGGATTTGCCAGCTCTGGATTTGGATGGAAAAAAAATCTCAAGTCTTTAGCCCATTCATCTTGCTTTAATACTTGATTTATTTCATTTTAATTTTGGTTGCACCCGAATTTACTTACTCTGCACCAAAAGACTTGTATAGATCCTCAGTTTTCTAAACAAAGCACATCGATTAATTATAATTAAACAAAAATGATGTACTAAACATATATACACTTAGGTATAAAATTGTACAAATACGTCTTTATCAAATACCCAAGCTTATATTTTGCTAGTCCTTGAGCAAAACAAAATAAAAGTAAATGAATTCTAACTCAATTTCGCAAGCATCGCGATTGCATTTAGCATATGCAGTGAGCTTTGACTTGAACCCCTGCTTCACACTAGTGAACAAGTTGTGCCTCGTGAGGGTTTACAATGAATCTATCCACAAAATTCAAAAAAATTTTATAAAAAATAATAATTTTTATAGACTTGTATTACCAAAATTCCTAAGGCACATGGGTTTGTAATTTTGATACTTTTTTCAATTTTTTCCTATATTTGAGTTCCCACCATTAATTTGTCATTTTAGAGTTTAAGAAAATAATGTACTTGCGTGCACAGTTAATTTTTGAACTTACACAATTAAGATTCAATCTTGCAATTGCTAACACTAATAAGTTCCTAAAAATTAATCATTGACCTCAAACCTGATACAAAATCTTACTGATCTATTCAAGATTGCAAGAGGTTTGAATGTTTACTTTAGTACCTCATGAGTTTTATCTATGATATTCCAGCTTATTCGTGTTTTTACAAAAAACCTTCATACTATTTGCTTAAGGTCATACCATCATTTATTTATTTTTTGAGATATTTTTTATTTTATTCCTTTTATAAATTACTTCTTTTACTCTTATGATGATTTCTCATGTAGTGAACAATCAGTCAATAACTCTTATAACAGTTATCATAAGGTGTCCGAATTTAAAATTTCCCTCGGACTTATATTATAGATCCTCATCATAAGCTCGCAATGATAACCTTAACAAAAATGTAACTCTTATACCAGTTGGACCTATGTTATAGATCCTCATCAAAAGGGCCCAAGTTTTAGGTGTACTGTTACCATAAATGATCCACCACTCATGGATTCCACAAAGTTACGGTTCGAATCTGTTAATCCATTGAAAATGTATTGGACCAATCACCATTTCTCAAAATTATGGTGTGGACACTTGATTTGGAGATCCTGAACCTTTCCCATGACTCATGAAATTTCTCTCCCTCATTCTGCTTGAAAGTGGAGATTTCTAGTCTATATTGGTTTGTCCTAGGCATGGGGTAGAATTTAGAGACAAACTTGAAGTTTAGATCTCTCCAAGTATTGATCGAGTTGGGCACTAAATAATTAAACCAAGCTCTTGCTTGGTCTTCAAGGAAAATGAAAAGAGTCTTAACCTAACCGATTCATCAGAAAAGTTTTAAAATTTGAATGTGGAGCAGATGTCTAAGTACTTATCAACATGAGTGTATGGATTCTCATTTTCTTATCATAGAAAGTAGGAAACAACTGGAGTATAGCTGGTTTGAGTTTGAAGTGGGTTTGGTTGGTGTTAGGCAATATAATGTGCTTAGAGAGTTGTGTCTCATTTGGAGCGAAGCGCTCTTCTAGAGTCATGGTATTATTTTCAACATGATTATGATCTTCAGCCATTTCAAATGTAGAAGAGTTGACTAATTACTGATTCAGAGAAATAGACTCAATCCTAACAAGTCGACGTGTGTTATCACGATCCAAGCAATCCTAAGAACCTCAAGATCCGAGCTTATTCTAATCCAAAAATGATGCACATATAATTGACTCAACCAGACAAATCAATTTTTTTATCTTGAGTTAGTTCAAAGTAGTTAAGTTTCACTTCTAATCTTGTAGGAACAAGTTCTTTCCTAATTAGACACCTCTTAATTGGGTTGGATATATTGTAGCTTACCGGTTAAACCGTCAATAAGCGATTTAGTCTTTCCTCCAGACCGGGAGTCTGCCGCAATGGCTAAGTTACCCTTTCTAGATAAGGAAGCTACTTTTTGAAAGCTTGAAGGTATTTAGCGGAGTGCTCCTACAATAGATCACTTAAATGGGCTCGAAAATCCTAACAATTAAGTTCTAATCAAGCTTTAAATTATTTCAGATTTAGGAAAAAACCTATATGAGTGTGATTTTTGAGCCAAGGAGCGGGTGCTGAAATATTGACCTTATGTGAGGGATACAACTCTAATTATATTATGCATAGATACTCTAATGCACAAAACAAAACAGAGACATGATCACCCAAAAATGTCACCAATCCTGAAAAGATTTAATTGTAGGAAAGTGTGGAAATTTCTGAAGTACCTTTGATCCAGCCGCCATTAAAAATTGGTTCGAAGCACAATTAATTGTAGTGGTGTTGTGGAGTGGACTTAAGCATGGCCGGTCCTGTTGTGAATTGGAGCGAAGCGCTCTTCTAGAGTCATGGTATTATTTTCAACATGATTATGATCTTCAGCCATTTCAAATGTAGAAGAGTTGACTAATTACTGATTCAGAGAAATAGACTCAATCCTAACAAGTCGACGTGTGTTATCACGATCCAAGCAATCCTTAAGAACCTCAAGATCCGAGCTTATTCTAATCCAAAAATGATGCACATATAATGACTCAACCAGACAATCAATTTTTTTATCTGAGTTAGGTTCAAAGGTAGTTAAGTTTCACTTCTAATCTTGTAGAGAACAAGTTCTTTCCTAATTAGACACCTCTTAATTGGGTTGGATATATTGTAGGCTTACCAGTTAAACCCGTCAAATAAGCGATTTAGTCTTTCCTCCAGACCGGAGTCTGCCGCAATGGCTAAGTTACCCTTTCTAGATAAGGAAGCTACTTTTTGAAAGCGAAGGTATTTAGCGGAGTGCTCCTACAATAGATCCACTTAAATGGGCTCGAAAATCCTAACAATTAAGTTCTAATCAAGCTTTAAATTATTTCAGATTTAGGAAAAAAACCTATATGAGTGTGATTTTGAGCCAAGGAGCGGGTGCTGAAATATTGACCTTATGTGAGGGGATACAACTCTTAATTTATTATGCATAGATACTCTAATGCACAAAACAAAACAGAGACATGATCACCCAAAAATGTCACCAATCCTGAAAAGATTTAATTGTAGGAAAGTGTGGAAATTTCTGAAGTACCTTTGATCCAGCCGCCATAAAAAATGGTTCGAAGCCAATTAATTGTAGTGGTGTTGTGGAGTGGACTTAAGCATGGGTCTCTGAGTTTTGATTTTTTTAAATTTCTGCCCTAAAAAGTTCTGTTGAGACATTAGGAAAATTGAATAAAATATGATTGGTTTCAAATGAAAACCTGATTCACCTCCATCCACTTTCTCAATAACCTTTTTAGCCTTCTTTCCTTTTTTTCTTTCTTCTAAAAAAATGATGTTAGCAAATTGTTTTATAATGGAAAGTAAAAAATGATGAAATGATAATAAGAAAAATGTCTTTTTCTCCCTTTCGCATTTCCTTTCTAATTTCTGCAAGACAACTCAAGAATATTCTTAGCGAAGCAAGTCAAAAGAGAAAAGGAAAAGAAAGAAAAATTGAATAAAAAGAAATAATCAGATTGTTTAATTTTTTTAAGAACCAGAAGAAAAATTAAATATAGGTTTCAAAAGGTCGCTCATATAAAATTCCCGACAACGGCGCCAGAAATTTATTATTGCACCGAAATAGTCAAATTTACTGTCATTGTTAAAACGTACAACAAATTATAAAATGCCTAATCTTTCTTTGAAATATTTGGAAAAGAGCACAACAGCAAGAAAGGGTTGAATCCACAAGGACTTGTTTTGCAAACCACAGTTTTTTAAAGTTTAAATTAATTTTTAATTTAGTGAAATTGAAATAAATAATTTTATATTGGAATTTAGCTTCAAAAATTAAAGCTTGAATTTTTCTCATATAAGTAAACTTGGGAATTGAGAACCACAATCATGTACGTAGAAATTCTTTCCTTATGTTTTTATTACTCTTTTGCATATCCTTCAATCTTTAGAAAATGACTTTATTCTAAAAATTGGATGATTTAATACGAAAACCCAATATACTCATTTTATTCCCATCTTAGATTAAGCCACAAATGATCCTATCATCCTTATAGTGAAGGAATTCATTTGAGATCGGCTGGATCTACTTAGGATTAAGAATTTGATTAAATGATTTTTTAATTAATTTAGACTTAGAGTAAAACATAGAATTAATCAACATTTAAGCAAAATACAATCCATCTAAACCAATAAATGTGAAATTAAACTTAAAAATTAGGCATGTGTATCATAAAGTAAAAGAAAATAGAAATATAAAGGAGCAACTCTACGCAATGATGGAGCGGAACCCTTTCCCTAGGGAAGATTCTCAGCCACTTATGACAGAGAGTCTAATTAATTGAGAATAAAAATATGAAAAAGTAAAGAGAGCATGACAATGAAAAAAATAGTTGATTAAGATAATTCTCCTTTTACAACTCTAACAAAACAAAACTCTCTCTAAAATTCTTTTACAAAAGAAAGAAATAAAAACTCTTACAAATCTCACTCTCAAAGCTTTCCTCCTTTAGTCTTTTTATAGGGAGAATAGAAGCACATGTTTGTTTCAATCACTCCAACATGTTTTCAAATTGTTTCTATCAATTGCTCCAACATGTTTTCTTTCACTCAAACATGTTTCCAATATGTTTCCTTAAAGCGCTCTCTTGATTCCGTGATATGCCAGCCTGGATTTGGATGGAGAAAATCTCAAGTCTTTAACCCATCATCTTGATTCAACACTTGATTCATTTCATTTTAATTTTTATTGCACCCGACTTTACTTGCTCAACACCAAAAGACTTGTATAGATTCTCAGTTTCCTAAACAACAAAAACACACCAATTAACTATAATTAAACAAAAACCATGTACTAACAAATATGAAACTTAGGTATAAAATGTGTGCAAATATGTCTATATCATTTCATAGCAGAGGACATAATGAATTTGCTTATTTGCTATCAATTGGGGCGCTTGAATGGTATGAGCATCTTTAGAAGTATTTGATTTGACATGTAGTCTCTCTTGAAGTATATACGAACTACAAAGAATGTAGCAACTGATGACTACCAATTGCGAGATTCAATTTATCTAGGAGCTTTAATCCACCTAAGAAAATGATCAACCATAAGCTCACGCATACTAATGCGTGTCACCTTTAGTTTTCTACGATGTTTGGCAGGTCCTACATTGTATATGCAAATAATGCTAATGTTTTTTTAATCAAATGGAAACAAATTTCTTTGTGATATTCCAATTATGATGACATTCTTTATGAGAAAACGCTCGAAAATTCAGTAAAATTTAAATCTATTTTCATGAAATTGGAAATGAGCTTCATTTGAACATTGCTTTATGTTCATGCCCTGGAGAAGAATGCAGTTCAATATAGAAACCTTTTCCTTTTCTTTCCCTTTCTACATCTTTATTACTCTAGGAGAATTTTGGAGGGTTGCTCCTTTGTTGCATTAGCTATACTGCTTTGTTTATTATATAAGCTTTCCAGGTGCCTTCTGTTCGGCTAGGTGTATAGTTTTGTGGAAAGTTCCTTGATTTTCATAGTTTCCCCGTCGGGCACACGGAATCAATTCAGAGGATTAAATTTAGCTTCACATCTAGTTGTTGGCTTTCCTAGCAGCCCTCTCAGTACTCTTGCACTCCACAGCTGACTCCATCTTGATGTTAAAGGCTGATATCCTGATGATACAAATTTCAGTACCTAAAATCAGCAAAGCTTATAACCAGGAGATACTGAGTAATCATTTATAATTTTATAGTAACTTGTTTTTATATGAAAGAAGGCCAGGTTACTAGTATCGTGAAGTAGAAAGTGCCTTGAAGCCTTGCGTTGTGTCACATGGTTGCTGTCTATGTATTTTATTTCAGTACTTTATTTTCTATGCACTTGTCATGTACTGACTGGTAGGCCTATTTAAAAACTGCAAGACTTTTGTGTTGGCTTTAGTTTTGGTTGATTAATGAAAATACAG